>PVKC010028447.1:0-15440 GCA_004027635.1 Crocidura indochinensis
TTTTTTTTTTGAGGGGGTGGTATGTTCACCATTGGTGCTAGAGGGGCTACATTCAGCTCATCTGTATTCTCTGGGGTCATTCTTGACAATACCTGGGGGACCATGTGATGCCAGGGATGGAACCTGGGTTCTTCCATGCAGAACTTGTGTTCCAGCCCTTTGAACCAACATCCACGGCCAAATGCCCATTCTTTAAAAGGCATGAAGGCCACCAAGTGAGAGGCACAACCATCTTATACAAGCCTCCACAGAGGTTTGCAAGAGTGCAGGGCAAACAGAACAGACCTGGGGAGCTAGGAGGATGAGGAGGAGCAAAATAGCTTTGCTGTGGTCCAGGGCCACAAGGCAGGGAGATTTCTGCAGCCTCTTTACAAAGTGTCCAAAAATCAAGGTGGAGGTGGTTGGCCCTAAGGAGCTCGTGTTTATCCAAACTTGGTCAGCAGAACAAGATGGAGAGTTTGATTTGTTTAGGAGGCTCACTGGGGCTCTGGTTTATGTATCCAGAGGCACTGTTACTCTTTCCTTCTCTACCCTGGGTTTATTTCACCTCCTTGGTTCCGTGGACTTCCCTGCCAGCTTTTCAGAGTTTACACTTCCCTTGTGCCTCACAACCTGAATGAAATGTTCCATTCGCTGCCTCTGCTGCCCCTCACTTCATTACTGTGCCTGGTGTTTATAAAACCAGGAGATAATATTTTTAGGTTCCATTTGGCGTTTTCCTATGCAACCACTTAAAAAGTTTAGAGAAGGAGGTCACGGAAATGTTAGATATTTTCCCACTGAGCACTGTTTAGACCAATGTGCCCGGCTGAGATGCAGAGACACTGTGGTGGCTCCTGGGAAACAGAGACTTCTTTTTTTCCCATTTTGGTTTTCGTCTCTTCTCCTTGAAGAAGCTGTTTTTCCACATAGGCTGATCACAACGTAACTCACACACTATACAATCCACCCAGCACTTCAAGGTATCATGGAGGATTTTCCTAATGTAAGTCCAAAATTGTGTTCTCAACGACCCCAGTTCAATCCGAGAGAATCTTGGTTCCTTCTCAAAGCAATCCTACATACCTGAGCAGTAAATTGCTTCCATCATCCTCCCTCCCCATTTTTCTCTCATACCCAAGATGATCTCGAATCCCCCTAACTAGCAAGCACTGGTCTAAGTTTCATCTCTATATAGCCACCTATTCTGGACTTCAAAACGAAGCCATATAATATGAGACCTTTCCTCCTGATTTCTTCCACTGTTTTTATTTTATTATTAATTAATTAATTAATTTTCTTCCACTGTTTTTAAGCCTCACCCTGTTGCAACTTTCTTCACTACCTCATTCCTTGTCTTCACTGAGTAATATTCTATTATGCAAACATGCCACATTCCTTCTGTTCCTCATTTGAAGGCCTATTGAGTCCTTGATCACTTGGTGTCCACTATAAATAATGTTGCTATGAACATGCACATGCAAGTTTGTGGGGGAACATACATTTTCTTTCTTAGGGTTTATACTTAGGATTGTTGTTGCTTAACCATTTGTGCAACTGCCCAACCATTTTCCAAAGCAACCGCACCATTTTTATATTCTCACCAGCAGTGTAGGAAGGGGCTCCCTGCTGCTTACCCCTTCCATACCGGCTATTGTTTCCCAGTCTATTGTGGAGTATAGAGTAGTTGGATCTCATTGTGATTTTGATTTGCATTTCCTAAATGGATGATCAAGAGCTTGTTTTCATCAGCACACTGGCTATTTGTATGTCTTTTGGGGAGCTCTGGTTATTCAAATCCTTTGCCCCCTTTCCAGGTGGCTTATCTTTACTGTAGAGCTATTGTAACAGCTCTTCATTTGGTGGAGAGATAGCTTCTTGTTAGATACATAATTTTACAATCTGCAACATTTTCTCCCCTAAAATAGATTTTTTTAACTTTCTTGATGTTATAGTTTGTAAGACAGAAGTTTTGTCTTCTTTCTTGAATCACTTTCTCTCTCTTTCTCCCTCCCCCCTCTCTATTTTTAGTGCTTTTTTGCTCTCAGAGCTAAGAAACCATGACCTAATGCTAAGTTTTATTTAGTTCCTTATTTCTTCTTAAGAATTTTAGTGTTTTAATTCTTGCATTTGGATCTGTGATCCACTTTGAGTTTCTTTTTATTCATTCTATGAGTGAGAGGGTCTAATTTCTTTTGTATGTTTTTTCTGCTGGTCTCAGTAATATTTGTTAAAAGTTATTCTTGTCCCATTTTCTTATCTTTCATAACATTAAATGTATAAGTCACCTACATTTAGGGGTAGAGTTCTTAATTTATGTCAGAAATAATCATAGGTCTTAAATGTTTATTTCAACACTGCTCATTAGGATAAATGAGTTTATATATACTGTTTATGCACAGTAACTCTAGTGGATTAAGATACCTGAGTTCTAAGTCTGGTTTGTCATGTGATATTTTTTTACCTGGAGAACAACAATGAACCCTAAGTTGTTGTTATTTGTTTTGAGTCAGGTAGTGCCAACTATTTTGCAAACAGACTTTTATTTAAACCTCACCCAACCCCTGTGGGTTATTAATAACTGTATTATAGATGAGTGAACTCAACTTTACATAGTTGAAGTTACTAGTGAGGTGACACTGTAAGTTATTGACCCTAAATTTGAATTAGGATAGTTGTGAGCCTTGAGCAATTTATGTGAAATAATAGCAGCCTGAACAAGGTGAGCGAAATAGCCAGTTTGAAAGAATACAAAAATCTGAAAATCTACTGTGAAATTTCCTCATCTTTAAATTGGAGCTTCAGCATCTTTTCCTTATAGTATTTATTACAATGAAACCCAAATAAAGAGTATTTAATTCTAAAGTGAAGTAACTTTTTTTGGTCGATCCAAGGAGAAAAATTGTATACTTTTGTTCCAAGGAGAAAAACATTTAGCTGATTTTTCCAGAAAAATGTCATCACAATTTTATGAATTAATTGCATACAGATAATTTAAAGCAAAATCATCCAAGACATGAATATGGATTTGTTTCACACTTTTGTCTTTGAGAAATTTCAGTCAGTAATCTGGCAAACCTACATTTCTCCATCATTAGACTCTTAATAAATTAATATGTACATTTTTACAGTGTGTTAAATTAATATGTACAGTCTTGATGAAATAGCTATTTTAATGCAAGGAAAGTGGAAATAAGTCTAGGTTTCAATGTCTCTTATACTAGAAATCAGCCCAAGTGTGTTTTTCCCTAGAGAAAGATCCTTTCTCTCTCTCCCATCCTTCAGGTGCATGCTTGGTCTTTGATAAAGAATTGAGGTCATGTGACTTTAGAACAATGGATCACTGCCTGGAATGTATTGTTTATGCATTTGTAATACCTTCACCTCCTTTACTTTGGATACACAGTGGGAAAACATGAGAAAAGCGGGGTTTGCGACCAGCTGGTCTTGGTTCCAGTGCTTCCCCATATCTTCTGGCTGCAGCTGCAATGGATGATGTGGTTGACCGAATGTTCTGAACATAGGGTTTTACTTCATGTCAGCTTCCTTATCCCAGAGGATTCCTTATATTTCCCTTAATCCCCAACCCCATGTTCTACCCTTATAGGCTTGTCCATGATGCATCACGTGGAGTCCCAAGTATTGCTATATTCACCTCACAAACAGCTCTGCTTATCCCAACCATGGGAGTGGAGATACATAAAAATGTATATATTGGGGGCCTGGGAGATAGCATGGAGGTAAGGCGTTTGCCTTTCATGCAAAAGGTCATTGGTTCGAATCCCGGTGCCCCATATGGTCCCCCGTGCCTGCCAGGAGCAATTTCTGAGCATGGAGCCAGGAGTAACCCCTGAGCACTGCCGGGTGTGACCCAAAAAACAAAAAACAAAAAACAAAAAAAATGTATATATTGCTGATGTCCTCTCTACCTTCCTGCCTTCTGCTGTCTTCTGCCTCCCTGCTTTCTCCCTCCACTCTCTTTCTTGGTGGGAGAATTACATTGATGCTTTAGTGATAAAAGGTCCAATAAGAATTCCTACAAATGATGACTTGGGGGAGAAGAAAACCACAGTTAAAGGTTCCCAAGAGGTGGGTGAGAGTGATTGGGAAAGTGTTAGGTGAATGCGAATAGCCAGCATTCTGCACAGTTAATTTGGATCTGAGACCTGCAAAATACTCGACTCTACCTCAGAAAGACTCTACAAACCTAAAATGCACACCCTCCTTCTAGATGTTTCTCTGCAGTGCAGAAAAATAAAGTGGATGGAAGAGCTTTGTGGGTAGATGTTGCTGTTTCTTTCATTTCAGGAGAAAAGTTATCTTGCACTCTGAGGTTTGGCATAAGGGATTTTACTGACCCCCAACTCCAGGAAGATAGTGAAATAAGTGTCTCCTAATTTTTCTTCTAAAAGACCTCATTTGCAGAATCTCATGGCCAGTTTATCCTGAAGTCATTGTTTAAACTTGTGAACTGGAGTATATTGACATGAACTGTCAGCAGACCTGCTCATGACAGATAATTCAGAGCTCTTCCCCTCTTAGACGCACCTTGATGTATTGCTATCGGGTCTGTTATAGCTCAAAGCCTCCATTGAATGTGGAATGTGCCTATTTTTATCCCACATAATTGCCCAAAAGTCTAAAACCTTACTAATTTTGTCTTTACCCTGTGTACTTAATTTTTGTACCTAATATTTCCACGATAATACCCACCTTTGTAAGATATCTGATTTTGTTTACTCCACCTACGTTTCCATACTCTTTTTCTATATCTAGTCAGTTACTTGCTTGTTATTATGCGTTTACTCTGCCACAGGGCCCATCACCGTGTTATTATACCTAGAAACTTGATTAGAGAAAATGGTTTCTGCTCAGATTATGTTCTAGAATGAAGCAAGTGCTCATCCAAAGCTGCAGGTCGAGACCTGAAGGTTGTTTGTTGAGTCCTGGGCAGGGAAGGAGGAAAGGAAACTTCTGCTACATCCAGAAAGCTGGAAAGTCTGCCCCAGGGGGGTGTTTGCTGCTATGCCAAGGCTCCATGTCCTCCTCAAGGGGTGAGCAAGTCAGGAGGGCAGGGCTTTCCAGAAAGGGTAAAGCCTGAAGAAAAAATAACCCAAAGTGTGCTCAGAATTGCATGAGTCAGGACTGTTGGAGGGTAGGTGTCTCTGTGGGGAAGAACATACAATGTGGTCTCAGGTGAGTCAGGAGTTATGCCTGGGTCAAGTGGACATTTTTTTTTTTTTTTTTGGTTTTTGGTTTTTGGGTCACACCCGGCTGTGCTCAGGGGTTACTCATGGCTTTGCGTTCAGAAGTCACTCCTGACAGGCTCGGAGACCATATGGGATTCCAGAATTTGAAACACCGTCTGTTCAGATCAGCTATATGCAAGGCAAATGCCTTATCAATGTGCTGTCTCTCCAGCCCTCAAGTGAGCATTTTAAAGACATTTGTAAATGTTTCTATCCCTCTGAAACAACTTTGGTTGAAATGTTTGCCCTTGGGTTATACTTAGTAGTGCTCAGGAATACTTCTGGCTTGGTGCTTGAGGATTGCTCCATTGGAGCTCCCAGGACCAAACCCAGAGCTGGAGACCAAACCCAGGGCTCCTAAATGCAATGTCCATACTCCAGCCCATAGCTCCATGTCTCTGAACCCTTAATTGAAATGCTTGATCATTGCTTTCCTTTACGCCTTCATTTTCCCCAGGTATTTTGCTTTTTCTCTGGCCTCTTCTGCCTCTGCCCACAGCTCCCCAAGTACCCAGACTGGTGGCATGTAGCACTTGGTAACTATGATAGGGCGGGTGCCCGTTGAACTCACGGTCACAGAAGTACTGTTTTCCAAATAATAGTGGTACCTGTTGATTTTCTTTCCTTCTGCTCTTTGGTCATGACTGCTCTTTGGTCATTTTCTCTGGTCATTGATGATATTGCTTCAAAGCTGACCAAGTCTCACACACTTCACCTGACTATGCTGTGCACATTTGCTGGTTGTGTGTAGGGGTCTGTGCTCTCTGGGTATTTACACTGGAGGTGGTGGGGCTGGATCACTCATGTACATACTTATTAAAGGACCACCACCCTCCTTTTTGGTGGTGCTCACATAAATCTGCCCGCATTGCAGTGCCACTGATTGCAGATAGTAGATATGCCAGCTTTGCCATCAGAATCTGTAGTACACTAGGGATGGCTAAGGTGGGGATGAATTTGAGTTTCTGTGTTCTAAATAATCTATCCTTTACCAACATCTTTAAGCTCAAGGTTATGAAAGTCTGCCTTCCAGATGGATATGAGGAAGAAAGGAGCTCAGTCATGATAAAGATGTTTTATGATAAAGGAGTCATCGATAAAGATGGCTTCTTAAAAGGCTTCCCACGGGCAATAGAGGGTATAGACAAGCAGGGAAGCTGACTGGTCTGTCTCTGGGCACTTTGTAAAGTCTCAGAGGGAAGAATGAGAATCAGGAGACCTCCATGGGGAGAGAGGCATGTTATTTAATTAGCTTTACAATGGACCAACTTGAAGGCACGTGGTGGTTTAAATGGAGGGAGATTGATGTCCTTTTTTGCACGGCTAATTGTTGGGGAAAAGCAGGGTCTTTGTTCAGGCCCAGCATGAGGGCTCTGATCTTTTGGAGCCTAGGGCTGCCCCTGCTTATAATTTTAGAACAAGCTATTCAAGGCTGTTCTGTAAAGAAGAGAAGAACAAGACGAGTATTGTGCATGCAGGATCTGTGCCTAATGCTACTCAAAGTCACTGGGGGATAAAAAAGAGAGCCAAAGGACCCAGCCATGTGCATGTCAGGGTATTCCCCATCACTTATTTGCTACGGTTGTTGGAAAGGGCAAAGTTATACTTTCATCAACTTGGGGCTGAGCTAGGGTGACTTAACCAAATTCCTCCCCACCCCTGAAAATCAATTAAGTTCACTTTCTCAATGATCTGTCATGAATTTTGGCTCAATGGAATGGGCAAGTAGTGAGGAGCTGGGTGTATTCCGCACAACCAGCTTTAGTGGCCAGGAGCCATGCCCTGGTGATGCTAGAACACAAATGATGTCGCAGACACTTCCTGACACAGGGAGAGGGGGTGCCCCAATGTGTTTTAGAGACCAGCCATACTCCACTGGCAAGTGAAACACTCCTTTTCAAGTTTAGGTGGCATGACCGAGCTTGGAAGGGGTGTTAGCTGGGGTGAAGAGCTGCAAGGATATACATGTGATGGCGCCATTCACAAGGGTTAGAGGTTCAGGTTATAGCACACATTGTTAGGAAACTTGCTTGTCAGATGAGGGGAGCCAAGGAAAAGGTTAGATCAAAGCCTTCTGAAAAATGAATGCAATCAAATTCTACTGAGAGGTGTGTTTGGAGGGAGACCTAGGGAATGCCTCAACCTTCAGGGCACAAGTTGCATCTGGGGCAATGTGGAGGATTCTGCCAAGTTATAGCTTAAGAGTCCAGTGGGGGAGCTGGAATCTAAATCTTGTTTAGGTTGTATGAAATCACTGGCTGTGTCTTAAACTCACACCCAGAATGAGGAGATGCCAATATCTGAAGGAGGCTACTCATCCCTTTTTCCATACACATAATGGGGCAGATTACTGCTTTGAATTTCAGTAGTCATAGGTCTCAAGATGGTCACTCATTCCCTTTTGGTCAAGATAGTGTCAGGCTTCTGTTTAGGTATGTGTGTAGTCCTAAAACTGTCCTTAATATGTCCTGATTTGGGGGGCTATGTCTCACAAAAAGTGCTGGGAGACTTTGGGCCCCTCCTGGCTGTTCTCAGCCAACTTGGTGAGCAGTTCAGCGCACAGATCCCAGGATGCAAGGCTGCCCCAGTGCTGGGGATTTACCAGGACCACTCCAGGGGGTTGCTAGGTCCATCAGTCCATAACTTGGGAGTGATATGAGGACCATGTGGTGCTGGAGATCAAACTGACTTGGCTAAATGTGAGATAGAGTCTTAGCTGCTGAACTATCTCTGTGCTGTAACAGCTGTGGCTTCTACTGCCTGTTCGCAAGAGCTTCTGATGCCAACTTAAGTCCATGATGTTAAATATTATTTCCATTCTGTCTAAAATCTCAGTTCTGGGTGAGAGTAGGTCAGGGTAGTGAGGTGCTCAGATCACTGGGCATAGTTTCAGTTCCTGTTCTGGAAATGAAATGCTCAGTCCTCTGTAGTGGGCAATGTCCCACAGTTGAAAGATGTAAGCTTGAGAACTGAGTAATGCAGGGCAAGGAAATGAATGTCCTAACCCTGGTCTTTCTGTAGCCAGAGCCTGTGCCCTGCACAACTACATCACTACTGAGTTATTCTATTTATTTTGGAATCACTTCCAGTAATGCTCAGGGCTTACTCCTGACTCTGGGTTTAGGGATCACTTCTGGCTGTGTTCAGGGAACTATGGGTGGTGTCAGAGTTTGAACTAGGGTTAGCCCTGTAAAAAGTATGCACTTTATCCAATGTAGTATATCTCTGGTCCAGTACCACACCACACCACACCATACCATACCACACCATACCATGCCATATCATATCATTTCATTCCATACCATACCAACCAACATCATACTATGATAAATATAGTAAACTTGTTTATTTTTAAGTTGAAGTACTTAGGGTATTATAAAGAAACCAAAGTTAGAAGAGGGTTTATTGGGTAAGGACTGCAAAGAACTGCAAGCCTGGGGGTGGAGCAATAGTACAGTGATTAGGATCCTTACTTTGCAAGCTGCCTACCCAATTTTGATCCTAGTTACACCCTATGGTCTCCTGAGCACTATTGAGATTGATCCAGAGTTCAGTACCAAGAATAAATCTGAACACTGCCAGATGTGATTTAAAAACAGCAAAAAAAGGAAGGAAGGAAGGAAGAAAGGTAAGAAGGAAGAAAGGAAGAAAGAAAGGGAGGAAGGAAGGAAGGAAGAAAAGAAGGAAGGAAGGAAGAAAAAGAAGAAAATAAAAAAGAAAGGGGGCCCGGGAGATAGCATGGAGGCAAGGCGTTTGCCTTTCATGCAAAAGGTCATCCGTTCGAATCCCGGTGCCCCATATGGTCCCCCGTGCCTGCCAGGAGCAATTTCTGAGCATGGAGCCAGGAGTAACCCCTGAGCGCTGCTGGGTGTGACCCCCCCCCAAAAAAAAAAGAAAAAAGAAGGAAGATGTGAGGAAGGAAAGGAGGAAGAAAGAGAAAGAAAAGATGAAGGAATGAATGACAGATTGCAGGCCTCTATTTGGGTTCTTTAGAGGTAGAAACATTTATTTGGTGTTGTCTCTATTCTTCCATACCTCAGTACAATGCGAAATAATGAAATAAAATATGTTCTCCATGAGAGAGAATATTGGCTCCCAAGCCATGAAGTTGATCTGGGCCTTTCCTGGAACTAAGCTAACCCTCCAACATCTTGGCCTCTGGAATTCTCTGAGAGAGAAACCCACAATCTTCCAAAGACTTGCCAAGTTTTCCATATGATGCAAAAGTTATCATTTCTGGAAAGAAACTGTCCAAGGAACCTGCCACCAGAGGGCTGAGTGTGACAGTGACTAACCCCACCTGGCACAAACTGTTCTTGCCTGCCCCTCCTATGGTCCACCCAGGCAATGCCCTTTAGTGCTTGAGCCTTTCAAGGTGGGGAAACAGGTGTTTTTGATCATTCCATGAAATGAATTTCCTGGCCAACAACACAGTACCTTCTCATCCATAATTGTCTCTTCTTCCACTGCAGAGCCAGAAAAGGTTTCATTACCAAACAGCCCAAGAGAGAGGTGTTACCCCATGTCTTTCCTTTCAGGACAGAGATTCTGGGTGATAGGCCTCTATTCTTCGAGGCTCTTGGGGATAGCCACAGTCCCAGAGAAGCTGAGACAGCCCTTCTGAGGGCATTTCTAAACATCAACTTATGCTGGGGCATTGTGGAGGCTCAGGAGACACTAAAAGTGATGAGAATTTTCAGTCCTACAACGTGGCTCTGAGAATCTTTGCTTCTACCCATGTAATGGGTCAGATCCTCTATGAATCAATATGAATAAAAAAAATTAAGATATTTAAAAAGAGGACATAAAGCAGTGTGGGAATTTAGCAAGTGCTGGAACTTGCTCCATTATTCCTACATTTATTTCTGGCAAACATGGACAGAGACACTCATTCTATTGCCAGCTTGCTGTGCTGAGCAGTGCTCAAGGAAGAGGGATAGAATTAGAACTGCAGGAAGGAATTTGCCTTGCATGCAGCCAGCCCAAATTTTACCACCAGCCAGCATCACAAAGTGTCCCTTGAACACTACCAGGAGTAATCCCAAAGCACAGTTGGGTGTGGCTCCAAATTGAAAACATAACAAAACAAAACAACCCAGAAAAAAAGCAATGGATAGGGCCCGGGAGATAGCATGGAGGTAAGGCATTTACCTTTTATGCAAAAGGTCATTGGTTCGAATCCCGGTGTCCCATATGGTCCCCCGTGCCTGCCAGGAGCAATTTCTGAGCATGGAGCCAGGAGTAACCCCTGACCACTGCCGGGTATGACCCAAAAACCAAAAACCAAAAAAAAAAAAAAAAAAAAAAAAAGCAATGGATAAGAATCTTGAGTTGGGTAATGGCTCAAAGTGTGGTGCACTGGATTTGCACATGGGAGTCTGGGTTCTGCCCCTGATATTTGGCCACTGCCCAACCCCCTTCACATCAAAGAGATTTCTGACAGAAAGGTTTGCCGCTAATTGCAGGGATACCCTCAAAAAGACTATGTCTATTGACTAATCTGGCATTCTCACTGGGACACAGTAAGCTCTTTCTGTGTCAACTCTGTGGAGCTAGGTCTGGAGGAAGCACCAAGAATAAGATATTGTCTTCATTCTCATCACTGCTCATTGGCAATGCTGGGCCTTTACCAACCCATTATTTTCCTGCTTTCTGTGGTAAGACCAGCTTGTTTCTCTGTTACAACATCACTATTGTTCATTAGTACCCATAAGTGAATAAACTTAACTAGCTCTCTGCCACCATTACCTGGTGGGCAAAAGAAGTCAGGTAGACTTGAACTGCTTCCTATTAGCTGGGATCCCCACTCTACCCTTTCTCAGTTGTCCTTACACATTCAATCCTTACCTCACCTCTGGGCATGCCTCTTGCACAGCACAAGAATTCTTCCCCTCAAAAAAAAAAAAAAGGTGAGTACCTGGTGATCCTGATGTTTTCCTTTATTGGAGAAGGTGGGAGAGATTAGGAACAGTATCCTAGATGTTTACCTTTCTTACAAAAGATGGGCACAGTGGGATTCCTTTCTGCATCAGCTTATCTGAGGGGGATTTTTGATCTAATGGCTGAGCACTTGACCTTTGGGGAGATGGAGGTACTGGGGAGCAACTTAAAATCTAGAAACTCCTGAAGACAGTGTCGGAGACTATGGGACTTCAGACTAAACACCAAACAGCTGGCATGCCTCATGGTGAAACGAAATACCCACCCCCACACCCATCTCTTCTATTTTAACTAACAACTATTCTCATATGTACTTGAATGAGAAATGCAATGAAGACGGTGATCTTTGGAAAGTGCTTTGGAAGCACTTTGGAAAGGAAAGACCAAGGAAAGCAGAAATAAGCTCCCAAAGATTTTATCTGAAAAAAGTCACTCAGCTAGCTCTTTAAACTTCAGGCAATTTTAAGTGTCACACTAGCCAAAAAATAATACTTCACTGATCTCTGCATGAAAGGGTCCACTTTGGAATTCAGAAAGTTTCTTCATTTGTTATTATGCAGGGTGCCTCCTGTTTGAGATGGCTCCAGGAGGTTGTAATAATGGCCGAAACTGGTCGTGGCCACTAGACAGCGTAGGTGGTGGGCGTTTGAATAGATCCTGATGTGTGTTCAGACTGCCGAGGGACAAAGGACCATCTGGTGGTGACAGAAGAGAAATTCTTTGCAAACAGCAAATATCCATGAGGAGGTAGAAATGAGAAATACCCACTGTGCCCACTATAGACTTTTCAGCTTGATCTTCCTTTATGTGACCTCCTGACATTCTAGAACCTTCCTACTAGATTCCATCCAGCATCCTTTGCATCTCTCCATCATAAAGTTCTCCTATTGGTTAGGGTGATTGTCCTTCCATAGCTGTTGGCTATATGGGCCGATTAATTTGACACCTGGAAAATAGTAGATTCATCGCTAGATCTTGGAGATTTAGATGTCAGAATGACAAGAACTTGGATTCATTATGGTTTTATATCTCCATCCTCATCCCAAATTATTCTTTCACTATTCTCATAGAAAAACTCTACTTTTGCCAGGTTACTACTACTTCTAGTGCTAACTTCTTCTCTTGCTGACTTCTGTATTAAGAACAGAATGGGGCCTGAGAGATGAGATGGCCCCCAAACAAAAACAAAATAAAAAAGAGAATAAATGAATTCTACATCTCACCTTAGCTCCTTCACCACCGATAGAGTGGAGAATAAGAATTAAGTATTCCACAATGGAATTGTCATCATCTGAGATTCAGACCATAATCATGGGCACATATGTTTTGAAGCCTGGCTCTGTCTTTGTAACCTAAAAGCAAAGCAGGGCACAATTGGAAGGCTGAATTTTGTACCATAGCAAGATCCCTTGCAGCTGTAGGGGGTGAGTGGCTGGACCCTGCTCTGAAGGGTTTAGACATCCTTTAGGGGGATTTGGTTCTTTGCTACAGCCATGTCAGTGAACAGCATTGGTTTTCCTGTCATCTGTGTTAGTGCCATCCTCTCTTTGCCCTGCGAAAGGCTGAAACTCACAATTGTATCTTCCCCCAAAGTTTCACAGGGCAACAACAAGCTGCTTTATCCAGGCACTGGAGGTGCAACAATCCCAGGAGAAGTGCTCAGTGTGCAGAAGCACATAGTTGGGAGGGCGTGGAAGATTCCTTCTGAGGGGGCCTTGATTGGCAGTATTTGCCTCTGCCTCTCCCTCTTTGGGCCGGCAGCATCTGTTTGAGTGGCTGCACGGAGTACGTGATGTCTAAACTGGTGGATTGGAAAATGTCACTTGGTCTGTGGAGGAGGCCAGTCCTTCCCACATTGTTGGGGCTGCAGATGCAGATGGCTCCTAATTATAGTCGGAAAAAAAATGCAAACAGCAATAGAGTCAGTGTAGACCCCATTTCTCCCTGCATCCCATACTGAGCCTTCTCCCACTAAAAACAAGGGTGTTTGAGTCTCCAGCAGTGAACTTGCTCCTGGATCAAACACCCAGGGTGGGCAGGTTGTTCAATTTCTAGATATTGCGCCTGGTCATCTCTTGTTTCTGTGCTGAATGGCAATGATCTTTGCTAAGACAATGATTTGTGGTATCTAAACCTGAGAAAATGGTTTAGTGAGGGACTTGACAGCCAATGCAAGGATATGAGCTCCACCAGAATTATACCTTCTAGAAGACTCATTTTCTTTTTCTTGAAAACAGAATGACTGAAATTGACTGCCTATAATCACTCCCTTTTCCCTTCCACAATTATTCCTTCCACTATGGGCTTGGTGAGCACTGAGGTTGGCCTTCAAAGCTCACAGTAAAGTTCCCTTCTGAATGTAAGCCCCTGCTTTTCTTGGACTCCTCAAATATAGACAAATCAGCCCTTTACTCTGCTAGGGAGGTAATGCTAGACTTTTTCCAGGGAAGGTTGAAGCTATGAGTCTTCAAAGCCAATCCTTGAAGATTCAAGTGGCTTAAAGAATTCAAGTTTCTCTGCCCAGGAGGTGACCACAGAGATAGGAAGACACCCAATTTTCTTGAACACTCTGCTTTCTCCTGGATCTGATGGCAAGAACAGTGATTGCACATTAGTGAGATAACTTTCTGTGCTGGATATAGACTGCCTATGTGGAGGTGCGATTTAGCTCCAGCACCATCTTTAAAGGTGGTTGTCATTATCATCACTACTTGAAACAGTAACTTTCTGTTGGGTTTTTGGTGGAGATGGGAGGAAAATTCTTTGCAAATAGCACAGTCCATGTAGGGAGAAAGAAGACCCTGTTCCCCAGGACAGAGGGGAGTAAGTAGGATTTGGGATGGTGGAGGAAGGAGCTGAACTTAGCATCTAAGGTTTTTTCTTGTTTTTTTTTTTTTTTTTTTTGGGGGGGGGGGTTCACACCCGACAGCGTTCAGGGGTTACTCCTGGCTCTGCACTCAGAAATCGCTCCTGGTAGGCTTGGGGGACCATATGGGGTGCCAGGATTCAAACCACTGCCCTTTAGTATGCAAGGCAAATGCCTTAGCTCCATGCTATCTCTCTGGCCCCAGCATCTAAGGTTTTTTGTTATTTTTTTGTTTGTTGCTTTTTGGACCATACCCAGTGACGCTCAGGGTTATGCCTGTCTATGTGCTCAGAAATAGCTCCTGGCTTGGAGGACCATATGAGAAGCTAGGGGATTTAACCGCAGTCCATCCTAGGTCAGCCTCGGGCAAGGCAAATGCTCTACCACAGCACCACCACTCTGATCCCCCTAAGATCTTTTTGGTTTTGGGGCCACGCCCAGTGAGTTACTCCTGGTTCTTGTGCTCAGAACTCACTCCTGGTAGGACCATATCGGATACCAGGAACTGAACCTGGGTCTATCCCGGGTAGGCCTGTTGCAAGGTAAACACACTCTGCCATTGTGCTATTTCTCTGGCCCCTAGAATCTAAGTCTTCCGGAACCTATATGCTCTTTGTGATATGCCTGAGAACTCTTGGGGACACAAGGTCCTCAGGCCTCCTCCCTCCGGAACTCATCCTCTTCCTAGCAAATCGGGAGCATCCCTGAGACTCATTGTTTATTGTGCCCTCTCTCCCAAGACTAATGAGTCTGTAATGCAGCTGAGCGACAAGCCAGGGGCGACTGTTTTTTTGCAACAGCCATGACACATAGAGGTTAAGTGACATGGGTGGAGTCATAGGCCAGTCGGCAGTTAGCAGCTGCAAAGGGCTCAGCCTTCTGCTTGGTCTTGCTCTGGGATGATGAGAACCATTTTTATCCTCCTCACCCTCTCATTTTTTGCTTTGTTTATTAATATCTAGATTTAAGCACCATGGTTGCAAACATGTTTGTAGTTGGGTTTCAGTCATAGAAAGTACACCTCCCTTAACAATGGGTAAATGGGGTTCCTCATTGAAACTCCAAGACTGTTTCTCCTCCACTTGCTTTTCACAGCCTTGACTTAACACAGAGAAACCACTAGCTCTCAAGAGAATGCGTGGAGGTGCCTCTGTGTGTGGCAGGGAGCCTGGCCTCTTCTCAGAGAAAATCAACCACAAAGGCAACTCGGGCAGGTTGTTGTGCATGTAGCACTTTTTTTTCTTTTCTTTTTAATGTTACATTTAAGCCAGTAAATCAACATCTGTGAGTCAGAAACTCTTCTGGAGCCGTTAGTGGTCTGATTGTTTTTATATCAGTCTTTCAGAAAGCAGGTTGCTGCTCAAAATGCAGAGATGATTTTTGGCTTGTTGAAGTTCAAGGTTCAA
>PVKC010028448.1:0-15437 GCA_004027635.1 Crocidura indochinensis
GAAGTTTATGCATGCAAGGCAAAGAGCTTTACCTGCTGGATTCAGACCTCTTTGAAAATGGCTTTAATACTCAAGATTCTTCCAGAGGAATATGCAGACCTAAATCTTTTCTCTGCATCTGACTTGTTCAGCCCACTCAGTGACTTGGGAATTTATTGATTCAGTAGACTTTAAAGTGAAGATTCATGCCAAAAGACTATGGAGTTGAATTACTGTTATTAATTAATAAAACAGATAAGAATGTATAAGAAATTACTAATGTGTGTTGGAAATACTGCCGTGTGTGTATTGTAGACTAAAAATTGTGAGCCTGAATTCAAAAGAGGAAATAATTCACTGTCTTAAATTTATCATCCACAATGGTTATATCCCAGAAAGACTTGGCACATTGGACAAGAGGTTAGAGTGATTTTTATTTGAAGCATCACTTGTTGAATTTTAATATGCTTGAGATATTATCTGAAGCAGTTTAATTTTGACAGGATTGGAAGACCAAGAGCCAATTTTTGGCAGGTGAACATGCTTGAATGTCCATCTCCAAGGAAGCATTTCAACCCACACAGCCTCACCTATAAAGAATTTACATACAGATGTATGGACTTTATCTTTTTGGTCTAAACTTGATTCACAACATAGAACATATAAACAAGGATGCATGACTCCTGTACAAACATAATTCTAGGATACGGTTTTTTTTCAGGTACATATTATTTCTTACTGTTATTTTCTTCCAGGTGTCTTTACTAAATCTAAATCATGGGAAGCAGAAATGGATTTTATCATCATTAAAGGAATCATATGTCTTCTTATATTTTGATTTGGCATTTTGGAGGAACATACTTGTTTTTGTGAGCTATTTCTGTATTTACTTTGGGGGCAGTAAGAAGAAATGTATGGATCTAATTCTCCTGCACTTGATTTTGATAAATAGCATAAAACTTTTTTGCAAAGTATTGGTAAAAAATATTGCAAATTTTTGTTTTGAAGAACTTTCTAGGAGATGAAGGCTTCAAAATATTCATTTATTTGAAGAGGGTATGCAGGCCTTTCCAGATGCATAACCAGCCTCCTCCTATGGTCCAAGCCATCACCAAGAGCCCTAGATCCTTCAAGTGGGCAAGAAAGGTTCAAACCCAGGTCTGCCTGGCAGCTCCTTCCCCTTTTTCTCTGCTTTTGGATATTTAGCTGCTTGATAAGCATAAAACTACTCTCCTTTATCAGAAACATCAGCAGCCTAAACAAATCTGTAATTAATGATAATTATTGTGTTTATATAGGAGATGGCCAGATAACAGAATAGAATATTTCTGATGTTCATCTCCCTATGGGATGGCCTGTTTCAGAGTTTCCTGGGCTGTACCAATGTCTATATCCTGTGCCTTCTCCACAAACACCATGAACAGGCCCACCACCTATGGAAATCTAGGCTAATCCCCCAGACACCCCCCAATTTCAGAGCTGTTCAACGTGTTCTCCTTCTCATGTTCTGTTTCCTATTTTTCAAATGGTCAGAATTTATTTTTACTTTCACCTCTACTTCTGAATTTATGAACCTAACTGTAGCATTGAATATGATAGATATCTTCTCTATTGGATATTCAACTGTAATCCCATTTGTGCTGATCCACAGAGATGAACTTCGGGTGAGATTCTTACACACTTGAAACCAGCCTGAAAGAAATTCAGTACTGTATTAAAATAAGACAGCTGCTTTATTGAGGTAACAAATGTGGACAGGGAAAGCCATATTTCTTCTCCAGAAATGTCTTAAATAATGTTGAACCCCTTACTCAGAAAATTTTGATAATGTGTCCAGATCAGGAGTGTCCCATGAGGAAGTGCATTGACCTCTCTAGTTAAATATACTGTGCTTTCTCATTTCTAAACATGTATCTACTTTTCTTTTTCTAGACAAGAAATTTAGTTTTTCTCTCACAAACATGTTCTGTGATCATGAGCTCACCATCTTATAGTCTCTCCTATTCTGGCAATAAAGTGCTTTCTCAATAAGTCAGTGTGTTGCTTTACCAGTAATCCAGGAGTGTCCCTCTATGATATAAGGCATCTCTATTTTAGGGGAACCAAGCCCTCCAAATGTATCTATCATGATTTTCCTGGAGCAGTAAACTGATAATCCCCAAGAAATATGTTAGCCAGCAGGCCCAGTGGAGGATGTTAATTAAACTCCCCCTACATAAAATACTGGAATTTTTCTGAAATTCATGACATGATAGTAACATTATAATTTCTTTCTTACTATTTGGCACACTCTCTCCCTGGAAAATATTCAGGCCAAAATTAGAGGTCTCAATCAATGGCTCAGGGAAATTTTCAGCACCAAAAGTCCAGTTTCCCCTTAGGCTAAATAACTCTGCATTTTTTTTTTTTTTTGGTTTTTGGGCCACACCCAGCAGCACTCAGGGGTTACTCCTGGCTATGCGCTCAGAAGTCGCTCCTGGCCTGGGGGACCATATGGGAACCGGGGGATCAAACCGAGGTCCCTCCTAGGCTAGTGCAGGAAAGGCAGGCACCTAACCTCCAGCGCCACCACCCTGCCCCTAACTCTGTATTTCTAAAGCAGATTTGGTCAGAGAAAATGCAAACCTTTTCTCCTTTTGTTACTTCCTCCATTTTAGCTCAGGATTCTTTTCATCTTTATTGGCTAGTTTTGATATGTATATTCTCGGACCTGCTTTCATTCTGTCCCTTCTTCTAAGACTCCCTACCTTCTGTCAGCTTGGAAATGCCTTTCATACAAGAAAATTGGTATATATATATATATATATATATATATTTATATATACCAATATATATATATTGGTATATATTATATATATAAATATATATATAAATATATATTATCAACATTGAAGAGTAAAATAGTCTCACATCTATTGAAAATCGGGTCCCCATAGAATTATATTTTGTGATTTGTATGTTTGGGGCTCTGGCAGGACAACTAGCCATAGCCCCCTGGGCTGCCCACTTAGTCCAGGGGACAGAGATCCCCCCACACCAGAGAGGTCTTCAGGGCCATGCCTGGTAAATTGGGCCTTGGGGGGACAGTGGGGGAGAGAAATTCCTTCCCTATGCATCCACAAACTACAGAGGCAGGGGCTGCACCCAGAAGATTTAACATGCCAGTTCTTCTGCTTCTCTTCAGCTGGTATGTTGGAGGCTATGGGCAGGACAGCTAGACATAGACCCCGTGGGCTGACCACATAGTTCAGGGGACTGAGATCCCCCCATGCTAGAGTGGTCTTCAGGGCCATGCCTGGTATTTGGGCCCTGGGGGGGGTGAGGGAGAGAAGTTCCTCCCTATGTATCCACAAACTACAGAGGCAGGGGCTGCACCCAGAAGATTTTACATGCCAGCTCTTCTGCTTCTCTTCAGCTGATATGTTGGGGACTCTGGGCAGGACAGCAAGCCATAGACCCCCCTGAACTGACCACATAGTCCAGGGGACTGAGATCTCCCCACGCCAAAGTGGTCTTCAGGGCCATGCCTTGTAAATTGGGCCCTGAGGGGAGGGTGGGGGAAAGAAATTCCTCCCCTATGCATATATATACACATATATATGTACTTTTTAACAACACCAAAAATATTCTTTTTTAATAATTATCTTTATTTAAACACTGTGGTTACAAATATGATTATCGTTGTATGATTACAGTCATGCAAAGAACACCCCCCTTCACCAGTGCAAGATTCCCACCACCAATTTCCCAGATCTCCCTCCTCCCCACCCCCCACACCTGTACTTGGAACAGGCTTTCCACTTCCCTCATTCATTCACATTATTATGATAGTTTTCAGTGTAGTCATCTCTCCCACTACAATCATTACTCTATTTGGTGAGCTTCATTTTATGAGCTGCACCTACCAGCCCTAATCTCTCTTGTCTCTGAGATACTGTTAAAAATGTCTTTCATTGGGGCTGGAGAGATAGCATGGAAGGTAAGACATTTGCCTTTCATGCAGAAGGTCATCGGTTCAAATCCCGGCATAGGGTCCCCCGTGCCTGCCAGGAGCAATTTCTGAGCATGGAGCCAGGAGTAGGCCCTGAGCACTGCTGGGTGTGACCCAAAAACCAAAAAAAAAGTCATTTTTCTCAAAACCCATAGATGAGTGAAACCATTCTGCCTCTTTCTCTCTCCCTCTGACTTACTTCACTCAGCATAACAGTTTCCATGTACATCAATTATAGGAAAATGTCATGACTTCATCTCTCCTGGTGGCTGCATAGTATTCTCTTGTGTATATGTACCACAGTTTCTTTAGCCACTTATCTGTTGAAGGGCATCTTGGTTGTTTCCAGAGTCTGGCTATTGTAAATAGTGCTGCAATGAATATAGGTGTAAGGAAGGTATATTTATATTGTATTTCTGTGTTCCTCAGGTATATTCCGAGGAGTGGTATAGCTGGATTGAATGGGAGCTCAATTTCCAATTTGTGAAGGAATCTCCATATCGCTTTCCATAAAGGTTGTACTAGATGGTATTCCCACCAGCAGTGAAAAAGAGTTCCTTTCTCTCCACATCCCCGCCAGCACTGCGTGTTTTCCTTTTTTGTGATGTGTGCTAATCTCAGTGGCGTGAGGTGGTACCTCATAGTAGTTTTGTTTGTATCTCCCTGATGATTAGTGATGTTGAGCATCTTTTCATGTGCCTTTTGGCCATTTGCCTTTCTTCTTTTATAAAGTGTCTGTTCATTTCTTCTTCCCATTTTTTGATGGAGTTAGATTTTTTTCTTGTATAGTTCTGTCAGTACCTTGTAGATTTTGGATGTTAGTCCTTTCTCTGATGAGTATTGAGTGAATAATTTCTCCCACTCAGTGGGTGGCCTTTGTATTCTGGGCACTATCTCCTCTGAGATGCAGAAGCTTCTCAGCTTAATATAGTCCCATCTGTTTATCTCTGCTTCCACTTGTTTGGAGAGTGCTCTTTCCTCCTTAAAGATACCTTTAGTCTCACAAGCCAGATGGCCTTAACTATATTGAGAATGGTTCCTTTTATTCCTATCTTGCTGAGAGTTTTCATCAAGAATGGGTGTTGAACCTTGTCAAATGCTTTTTCTGCGTCTATTGATATGACCATGTGATTTTTATTTTTCTTGTTGTTGATGTTGTGTATGATGTTGATAGATTTACAGATGTTAAACCATCCTTGTATTCCTGGGATGAAACCTACTTGATCAAAGTGAAAGATCTTCTTGATGAGGCACTGGATCCTGTTCACCAGGATTGTGTTGAGGATCTTTGCATCTGTGTTCATCAGGGATATTGGTCGGTAATTTTCTTTATGGCAGCAGCTCTATCTGGTTTTGTTATTAAGGTGATGTTGGCTTCATAAAAGCTATTTGGAAGTGTTCCTGTTTTCTCAATTTCATAAAAGAACCTGACCATGATGATAGTACTTCATCTTTAAAGGTTTGAAAGAATTCATTCGTGAATCCATCAGGGCCTGGGCTTTTGTTTTTGGGAAAATTTTTGATTACGGTTTTAATTTCCTCAATAGTGATGGGGGTGCTTAGATATGCTACATCTTCTTTATTCAACCGTGGAAGGTTATATGAGTTCAGAAATTTATCCATTTGGTCCAGGTTCTCATATTTAGTGGCATAGAGTTTCTTAAAGTATTCTCTGAATTCCCTTTGAATCTCTGCAGTGTCTGTAGTGATCTCCCCCTTTTCATTTCTAATACGCGTTATCAAGTTTCTCTCTCTTTTGTTTTGTGAATTTTGCCAATAGTCAAATCAATCTTTTTATTTTTTCAAAGAACCAACTTCTGATTTCATTGATCTTTTGGATTGTTTTTGGGTTTCCATTTCATTGATTTCTGCTCTCAGCTTTGTTATTTCCTTCTGCCTCCCTAATTTTGGTTTCTTTTGTTGATCATTTTCTAATCCTATATGGTGCGTCATTAAGCTATTCACGTATGCTTCTTTTTCCGTCCTGATGTGTGCTTGCAAAGCTATAAATTTTCCTCTCAGTACCTCTTTTGCTGTATCCCATAGGTTCTGATAGTTTGTGTTTTCATTGTTGTTTGTTTCCAGGAAATATTTTATTTCTTCTTTGATTTCATCTCGGACCCACTGGTTGTTCAGTAGTAGACTGTTTAATTTCCAGGTGTTAAATTTTTTCTTCTGTGTCCTTTTGTAGTTCTCATCTAACTTCAGAGCCTTATGGTCAGCAAAGGTAGCCTGCCAAATTTCTATCTTCCTGATTTTATGGATGTATGTTTTATGTGCCAGCATGTGGTCAATCCTGGAGAATGACCCATGTACGTTGGAAAAGAATTTGTATCCAGGTTTCTGAGGATGGAGGGTCCTATATACAATCTACTAGACCTCTTTCTTCCATTTCTCTTTTCAGGTCTAGTATGTTTTTGTTGGGCTTCAATTTGGTTGACCTATCAAGTGTTGAGAAGCCTGTGTTGAAGTCTCCCATAATTGTTGTGTTATTTTTGATATTATTTTTCAAATTTGTCAACATTTGTATTAAATACTTTGTTGCTCCCTCATTGGGTGTGTATATGTTTAGAAGAGTGATTTCCCTTGATTAGTACATAATATCCATCTTTGTCCCTTACAACTTTTCTGAGTATAAATTTTGTGTCATCTGATATTAGTATGGCCACCCCAGCTTTTTTAAGGGTGTTGTTTGCTTGAGTGATTTTCCTCCTGCCTTTGAATTTGAGTCTATGTTTATTCTGACTATTCAGGTGTGTTTCTTGTAGGCAGCAGAAGGTTGGGTACAGTTTTTTGATTCACTTCGCCACTCTGCCTCTTAACGGGTGCATTTAGTCCATTGACATTGAGAGAAATAATTGTCATTGGATTTATTGTCATCTTTGTGTAGAAGTTTGGTGTGTTTTTTGTTCTGTCTTGTCTTTAAAATAGACCTCTCAGTTTTTCTTTTAAGAATGATATTGAGTCTGCAAAGTTTTTGAGCTCTTGTTTATCTGTGAAGCCATGTATACTTCCTTCAAACCTGAAAGTGAGTTTTGCTGGGTGCAGTATTCTTGGCGAAGCATTTATTTAATTGAGTTTTTTCACTATATGCCACCACTACCTTCTGGCCTTGGGTGTTTCTGGTGACAGGTTTGCTGTAAATTTCACAGATGCTCCCTGGAATGTAATTTCCCTTTTTGATCTTGCTACTTGCAGAATTCTATCTCTATCCGTGGGGTTCATCATTGTGACTATGATGAGTCTAGGGGTGTTTATCCTGGGGTGTTTTTTTAGCTGGTACTCTTCGGGCATGCAGGATTTTTTCACATGTTTTCTTTAGCTCTGGTAGTTTCTCTGTGATAATGTTCTTGCCTGTTGTTTCTTCCTGGAGATTTTCTTCTTGGGTCTCTGGGCCTCCAATGATTCTAAAGTTGTTTCTGTTGAGCTTATCAAAGACTTCTATTTTCATCTGTTCATATTCTTTGAGTAATTTTTCCATTGTCTGATCATTTGATTTAAGGCTTTTTTCCAATCTCTTCTGCTGTGTAAAGTTGTTATGCATCGCATCTTCCAGCACACCAATCCTATCCTCAGCTGCTGTTAACCTGTTGGAAAGCTCATTCATTATGTTCTTCAATTCGTCTACTGAGTTTTTCAGACCTATTATTTGACCTGATATTTCAGTTTGGAGTTTTATGATTTCTATCTTCATAATCTCCTGATTTTTATTAGTGTTCTGATCTATACTTTCTTTGAGTCCTGAGAGCATCCTCCCTATTTCTTCTCTAAACTCCATTTCTGAAAGACTGCTTAGGTGGTTGGCCATTATTGGGTCATCAGAGTTCCCCTCTTCATTCTCTATGGCTGATGTTGGTCTGCGTAGTTTCCCCACTGTCGCGCTTGTAACGTGGGTTTTTCTACGTTTTGTGGTGGTATTCATTGGCTAGGTGGAGTTCACTGCTTTGACCCCTTGTAGGTGGGATTAAGGGGCCCAGCAGAGTCAGCTCTATCCGCAACTCCAGCCCAGACTCACCTCAGCTGAGGCAAGCCATCAGGGGATGAAAGCCAGAGAAGATCAAAGTTCCCAGGTTGAAGCAAGCCGGGGGAAGCCTCCAAATGTCTGCCGAGCTAAGGGGCCCAGCAGAGTATGTCTTATCCACAACTCCGGCCTGGAAAGACACACCTCAGCAGAAGCACGCCCTCCAGGGATTAATGTCAGCGAAAATCAAAGTTCCCAGGTTAAAGCAAGCCAGGGGAAGTCCCAAAATATCTCCCGAGACCAACGGGTCCAGCAAAGTTAGCCTTTTCCGCAAATCCAGCCCAGAAAGACTCATCTCAGCCGAGGCAAGCCATCAGGGGATGAATGCCAGAGAAGATCCAAGTTCCCAAGTTTAAGAAAGCGGGGGGAAGCCCCCAAATGTCTGCCCCCAAAAATATTCTTAATTTTCCACTGTTTCTAGAAAAAAATTGAATTCCTTAGATTTGAAGGATAATATCCAAATAGGTCTCTAAAATCAGTGTATATGTAGATGTGACTTCCTATACAGTGGTCCTCTCTGACTGCCACGCCTAATCCATAAACAATTCATTTATACAATGTATATAGCCCCTCTGTTATATTTCCCCTCCTCCACACCAGAGCCTCTTCTACTCCCTCATCTCCCAATCCATATTCGTTATCTTCCCCTTAATTAACCCTCTTTACCCTCAGTTCTTTAATTTGTTAGGCACCAAGACCGACCTCTTGCCCCAACAGATTCTGCCTTTTGCACATCCCTACAAAACTCATTATTACTCCTTAACTCTCTCACCCCAACCATCAATACCCCACATTTACCCTTTTTAACTTCAGTACTACACAGTTCTAATCACACACCAAGTCCTGAATTGGAATTAACAACCCTCTACTTTTTTAAAGACATAAAATGGACACATATGTCTTTTAAATATTTTATGTGTATTTTATTAACAGCTATAACTCTTTCTAAATATTCTTTCACCGTGACAATTCTACCCACTTTTTATCTTGACATCTCTTTGTGAGCTGTTCAATAAGGAATTTTGGTGGAAGAGTCCCTCAGTTTAATGTTTATGATTGAACCATGTCATTGGGATTGTTGGACTAGTTCTTATGGCCTGCATATGCACAGAAAACTCCACGTGGCATTGTTCCTTGTTTGCATAGGCACATTAAAATGGGAAAATACTATAAGTACAAATAAGTTCTTATCTAATAGAGATTGGAACACACAGATCTTGTAGTGCAATGGGACCTTACACCCTGAACATTGATATAATGACTTGGCACAGGCCTCAGATGAATGGGCATTCACCATTCACCCCTGAACCAGGGAAGCTATCTACAAAACATCCAAGATTTTTAATAACAACAGCTAGAAGGAATCCTTTACAAGGGAATACCCTACCACAGCTCTGACATCAACCTGCTCAAAAGAGACTTCCCTTAACACTAAGAAGACGACAACAACAAGGACCTGCTTACAGGACAGGGTTCTCGTCATTGCCCTTTAATTATGAGGTGAAACGAGAGGATGCTTTGCACAATCCTGACTGTAATATAGGATATGCAGATTCCAGGATCTTCAATACAGAAACATGATACCAACAACACACTCTATGAAAAATAAAAGTGTATTGGCACTACAGACAACGTCCTGGATTGGACAAACTAGTTTGCCTGGAGCTTATAGTTGGTCTTATGCCAGGAAACTTCAGGGGTAGGGTCTCCTTGTTTAGGCCAAGACTTTTCCTTTCCATGTCCCTCATATTTTGGTGTGCCTATGCAAACAATAATTGCCACTCTAACACCGTTTTTACTGTGCTCCTTTGACTATAATCCTTAAGAAATACAACCCACTTAAATTTTTGAGGTTAACTTAAATTAATATGCATGTGCATGGAAATGTAAAAAAGTACTTTGCCTTCAATGTTTAAGGAGTTACGTAAGTTTTATGTCCTTAGATTGCTTTGTGTGCTGCTAAGAAATATTATATACTACAATCTGCGGAGTTGAGGGACAAAGTAATTGTACATGGGTTCTGTTTTATTTTTCTTAATGTTCTTTGGCTGAAAGTTCAAAGTTAAGATATCAGCAATGGGACTACTGAGAATTCTATTTATGGGTGATTGTCCTTTGACTGCAACTTTACCTTATCGTCTTTCTTTGTATCTTTGTTCTCATAATTAAAAATAAAAAATTAATAAAAATAATATTTTGTGTGGTTTCATTATTTCATATTTTACCACCCATGCAACCCACTCCCCCTGAAGTGGATTCACTGAAATCCCACTGATGGCTGTAGGACAGAAGCTGCCTGTAGCACAGAAGAAGCAGTAAAATCATATCTGTAGAGTTAAAACCAGAGAATGAAATGTCTGATTCATTAGTGCTCTATATGCCAAGTATATAGTTACTATTCTGTTATGATTTCTATATTTTAAAAACATTGAACTATAATATTGGATTCTGGGCATGGATCTAGTTACCCCAATATTTTCTATATATTTAGGTCTTCCCTTGTGTAAACATCTTATTTAACTTTGTCTCCTTGAAGCAGACAAATATTCATGGTTTTGTTACAATTCTTTTAGTTTTTTTTTCTATCCTTTTATTAATTTCTTCCTCCTTAAATTTGTATATGCCTGAAACAAGACTTGTAGCACTGGGACATGGCATATTTAGGTCTCTGCAGCCTATAGTCCTGCAGCACTGGCAGCCTTGGGCCTTTTGCACTATGTGAGAGCGGCCTCCATCTAAAATCTCTTGCCCTTTTCTGTAAGTCAAGAAAGAAGGAAAGATCTAATCAGAAAATTTCACAGTGGTCATGCATAAGCTTCTATTATCTGTGAGTATGGTAGCAAAGAAAGAGAATAAGTTTTAGTTGAATCCCTGAAGCTTTTAAGGGGGATAAAGACAAAGATTCACCCAAAACAGCAAGCACACTAGAAAATAAAACAATAATGAGTGGTTCCTATTCCACCTCCAACAGACAAGAACTGTTCCTTTGATGTGTACATTCAATAGACAAGTGCCTGGTGTTCAGTGGGACACACATTCACAGAGCACAGGTGACCATTGTGACCACATTTTACAGTCAAACTACCACCAGTGATTTTCCTGGGTGACTGAGGAGGGGATTGACCAGGGAAACAGTAAGACTTTCGAGACTCTGTTCTGCTACATGAGCATCGTCTTTGGGGGAATGGCATCATTGGAATGTTTAAATGGGGATAGAGGAATGTATCACCACTACAGGAATGCAAGGACAAGATAAAGGCTCTTTCAAGGTCTCCTCTCAGAACATCTGTTAGCCTTAAAATGATAGCTAAATCAGACCCAAATATAGGAGAAATTAATAGTTGACAGCAAGGACACTTGATTGTCACAAGGTTGTATGCCTTTGTACCTTTTGAACTAATGCATTTGTGTGCACCAATAAGATATTTGTGTTACTCAGCCTGTGGAACACTTTATAAATCCTGTGCTTTCTCAGTTCAGGGTACACAGAACAGCCTGCTTTATCAGGAGACAGGAGACTATTGGATCTTTTGGCATTAGGAAATATATCCCAACTGTTATTGCATAACCAATTGGCAGACTCTCCATCTGGGTTTTGGGGGTAGTGAACAACCGAGACTCTTAACTAACTTTTCTTCTTCCGTATCTTTTGGCTCTCTGTACCTCTAATCTCTCTACTTTAGAATATTCCCCCCACCAACTAAAAGTTTGTAGAGCCGTGGTCATGATAACTCCCATCACAGGATGAGGAGGACACAAGCAGACCTCCTCAGATAAATATCTGTAACCCACAGAAGAAAATTTGTGCAATGGAGTTAGACACGCATTGTTTAAAAGCAAAGCAGTGTTCCAATAGTATTTGGAAGACAGTTTCTATCTTTTCATTTAAATCTGCCACTTGTGAGTTCTCAAACCCCAATAGTTGCACATTGAGGATTTGGGACAAAAGATGGAAGATGATGGGGACTTTGTGGCTGAATATTGTTCTTTGGGGATGTCCTCTTACCCAGTTTCTGAAGTTAGATTAAGTTCTGGTCTCTTGGGTGCTCATCCTTGAGCTAGTACAAAACGTTTGTGATCTGCATTATTTTCTGAAATATCCCATATTGCCACATTTAAAGCATCTGACCTGACCTCACACTTTCATTTTCATTTGAGCACCTCCTCATTTGCTGGGGAGATGTTATGGAACTGAACTGCAGTCTTGCCCAATGAAATCCCTTTCCACACCTTGGGCAAAGTCCAGGTAAATTTCTTGGGCAACAGTCACACATCTGATTATTTGGATTTTGCATCTGAATATCATATGTGTGTGGCTACTGAGGGTGGGAAGGAATAATGGTAAGTTCCAGCATTTCTAAAAGCATTTAGAAATCAGACATCTTTGTCTATAATGGGGCATAATATACCCTGACAATATTCATTAGCATTAAAAAAGCTAAGGTTTTAATCAGAAGTTGTTGAAGTTCCTTACCATTTATTTGTTTCTTCATAACTTCTAATAATTTACTGAAAATCTGCATATGGCTTCATAGTTCCCTGTATTACAAGAACATAACTACCCTTGCATTCATTTTTAGTTCAACTTCTCCCCAATCCTTCAAAGCAAATTCCTTAACCAGTCCTGCCTGCTTATTTACTTTTGTGTATTCCCCTTCTCCAAATAGCATCGTATAAGTAAGTTGATTCCAACAGCCAACATTATAGAGACATTTAGGCTACTAATTTTTTAATTCACTCCTTCAGATATGCACATACTCCATTATGAATACTGTGTTGAATTTGGAGAGATTTTTTTTCTATAGTTTTCAAATCCTGGAAAGTCGAATTTGCCCTATGAATCCAGATACCATGGAATTCAACACAAATTGAAGAAAGATGTCCATACTTTAAGTAAGTTTTCTTAAACTGACAGAGATGATCTATATTTAAACCATCATAGATAGAGGATTGATAGTTTTCCTAATGGGGGGGATTTGTTTCTGATTCAGTATAAGCACCAACTTCTTTAAGAACTGGCTCTCCTGGTTCATTATTTTCCCAATAGGAATGATTCTGCATTAATTTCAATTTTTCTAAGAACGAAGTCTTGTGGTAAACTGTTATCTTGGTGGGGAAATTTTATTCTTGTTCTGTATTTATGCCAAACTCTAATAAGTATCCGCTGTAGTGGGGGATGATGCCCAGTTCCACATTCTCTAAAGAGCAACGGAGGTGGGCTGTTGTTGAAAATCTTACGGATCTGACCTCTGATTCTGCGGATTATATTAGTTTTCTTTATGAGACCAAAGTTTTCAGGTAAATTGTGTAGAGAAGCTCTTCTAGACATCCACCAGGAGGTGGCAAAAAGCCAAAATTATCTGGTGAAATGAGAGGCTTTTCTGGAATATCTCCAGTAGAGGGCAGCAGAACACCAAGTTCAGGTTCTTGGCTGGACCAGGTGTATTGACTGGAAAACCCCTTCTAGACCATCTGTTTTGGCATTCAGAAACAACTGAAAGCATTTCCGACATATTTTGCGATAAATTTGAGAATAAAACCTGCATTTTTGCTTCCCGTTATTTATACGAATAAATATAACAAGTAAAACCAATTTAAATCCCCCATTGCATACAAGTATATTCTATATTGATTGTAGAAAGAAAGAAGATAGCAATTCACAAAAGGAAATGCCAAAGTCCTTCAATCCAAAACCAACCCTAGAAATAAGATGAAGTCAAAGAGTCAAGCTTAAAAATCCCAGCCCTCGAAATTCCACTTAAGAAACCACTAGAATAATGTTTCATCAGTCGCCTGCTGAGTCCCAAGCTCTCTCACAATATGTTAGAATCAAGCATCAAGTCCCCAAACCAAGACATTGGAGAGAGGAGGTCAGGAAGCAAATGTCATTGTAGCAAATAATTCACACACTAAAGAGGGTGGAAAAGATTCAGGAGTTCAAACATGTAGGCCCCCCACTCTTAACAACAGGAAGCTGGATTCCAAAAACACAAGAGGCCTTTTATCCTGAGACCAACGATGTTTATTAGAAAGGAGCAAACCACACCTGGACATCAGATTTGGTGATCTAAATATTAATTGAAGGTACTCTATGCAAAGACTTTCCCAACAATAAAGGAAAAGAATATAATGAGTGGGAATGAGTTCCAGTTAATCCCACACCAAAGCAAAGGTTTTTTAGCCAGAAATCAACTCGTCATTTGGAAAGACTGTTTTCAAATGTGCAAGCATGAAGCCAATAAGAGTTCATCTTAGAGATGCATATCCAAGTGTTAAATCTCCTAGAACATTGGATGCTCTGTTTGGATTCTTAGAGTTGTAACTGGAACCTAAAGGAACAATACAATCTGCCTAGTAGAAGAAGAGAAAACATGAAAAGCAAGACACTTCGAGCAAGTGCTGATCTTTTGTTGGAAGTGTTCCTCCAAATGAGATCCTATAGGTGGTGTTTGTAAAGAAAAGAATGTAGATACTAGGCCAGCCAAAGAGACTCTGAAACAGCCCATTCCTCAGGGTCATGATCAACAGAAAAATCCTCTTTTCACCTGGTTTTCTGTTTTAAAGTGACAATGCTCTCACTTCTATGATGGATGAGTCTCAGGCTCTCAACGTTTCTCTTTAGAGTAAGGGAGAAAGTTCTGTGAAAATCCCACATGCAATCTTCCTCAATTGAAGACAGTGATTCTAGACAAAGATTATCCAGCATTTCTGGAGTCATAGCTACCAAAATGAACCTTTTCCACCTTTCTGGACCAGGAATAGACCTTTCAAAAACCAGACAAATGATGCTCCTTCACAGAAGCTCTCCACAATTGACTCATCCTGGTATTTGCTTTGCAGACAAATTCATTGTTTCTCCTGTAGGAAGGGGAAGCTGTTGGTCTTATTTATGTGTAAAGGTCTTGCCAAACAAAACGTAGAGTTTAAGCTTCAATTATCAGAGTTCTTATCTCTCAGGGATTAGTCAGCAGAATTTCAGACCCTTAGTACCTCTTTCACTCTTCACAATTACCATTGTTGAAACAAAAACGTTTGTAAAGTTTTAATGAGGACTTAATTACATTCATGAGCAGAATGTGTTGATAGAAAAAAATGAGTACCTAGGTCTGCTCTTTGACCTTATCAGCCCTTTCTTAATCTTTGTGTTTTAGATTTTCAGAGTTTTAAATCTTCATAGTTTTAAAACAGAACTGACTCACATGTGACATATATGATAACTTCCATTCTTCCTCCCAGTATCCTTCATGCCAAAATCACAATGTTGCCTGGTACTGGGGACCTGCTTTCTGAGCATATCCAAACCACAAATGAGGAGAGAACTAGAGTTAATTTTCACTATGTCTACTTTCTGTGTTAGAGAAGAAAGTTGATTTTCTACTGAAGCTACAGCCTTTGTAATCAGAGGTTGGTTTAAAGCCAGAGCAATAGAATAGCAGGGAGGGAAAA
>PVKC010028449.1:0-15454 GCA_004027635.1 Crocidura indochinensis
GGATAAAAGATCTAAGAAATAGAGATAACAAGGGTGGCTATAATTCCAACAGTTATAATTATGCAAGTTAAACCCTGTTATGTTGAAAAAAATTACCAACACTTGCCTCACAACCACTGTGTAGTATATTCTTATTCTTATATATAATCCTTACATTTGAGGATTATATATAATATATAAACCAAGGGCTCTGAAAATCAGCCTGCCTGTGCTAAGCTCTTTACTACTAACTTCTGTTTGAAAATTACATTTATAAGGATTGGTACTGAAAGTTTAGAGTATAAGGGCTAAAATTTTTTTTGTTTTTATTTTTGTTTTTGGGCCACACCCGGTGACGCTCAGGGGTTACTCCTGGCTATTCGCTCAGAAGTCACTCCTGACAGGCACGGGGGACCATATGGGGAACCGGGGGATCGAACCGCGGTCCATCCTAGGTTAGCACAGGCAAGGCAGGCACCTTACCTCCAGCGCCACTGCCTGGCCCCCAAGGGCTAAAATTTTCACCTGCTCTTATTTAGGCTACTTTTTCTAGAACAGCTTTAGTAGGACTGATGTCTAAGTATTTGATTAATATGCACACATTTTGTGTCATTCTTACCTGCAGGAGAAATATAAATGACTCTGTGAACATAGGGAGTCATTAATTATCCCTGGTAGGAGTTAAAAAAGACTTCGGAAAAAATATAAAAGATTTGAGACCAAATGTCAAGGCTGATATTATTTTGGGAGAAAGCGAAAAAAAAAAGTGACCCTCATAGTGCAGTCAGGGGTAGTCCTCCTATGTTGAATAACAGCCCTGAATGGGGCTGGATGGTGATGAATGGTGATGGATAGTGATGGAGGGTGAGGCCTTTCTCCTCCAGCTTGGATCATGCGTCTCCAAGCCCCTTTAGCAAGCGGGTCTGCAGGTTCAGGGTGGTGGTGAGGAAGACTCATATCAGTCAGGTTTCAGGAGACATCAGCTTTATTCAGCCCTGGCCAACATGTGTGGCCTATTATAACCTTTCTTTTTTTGGGGGGGGGAGGGGGGCCACACCCAGTGACGCTCAGGGGTTACTCCTGGCTATGCGCTCAGAAGTCGCTCCTGGCAGGCACGGGGGACCATATGGGAACTGGGGGATCGAACCGTGGTCCGTCCTAGGCTAGTGCAGGCAAGGCAGCAGGCACCTTACCTCCAGCGCCACCGCCCGGCTCCCTATTATAACCTTTCAAGCCAGATTCATAATCAACCCTTTAGTCAATCTTTTTCAGCCATCCATCTTTCCTCCTGCTGCTTCTCCTTCCATCTTCCTTGCTGAATCTCTCTCCATCTCTCCTCCCAATCAATCCTCTTCCTGCCCCTCAGGTATTCCTATTGATACTTCCCAAAGACTCCTTCTAGAAATGGGCAGGTCTTACTAGCAGGTAAGGTTAGGAAGGAAGAATGGAGGCTGGGGTAACACTCCTATTTAAAAATAATTGCAGAAAGTGTTCCTTGTAGAGAGAATGCAAGAGTTAGGCAAGACCATGTGAAAGTACTTGACATATGTGGGCTCAGAACAAGTCCAATAGTGATGGTTTTATAAGGAGAAAGGACTTTAGGAACAAGGTATCCGAGGTTTCTGTCATCAAATCTTCAGGTAGCTTGTTTTCCCCAAGACAGAGTCTATTTGCTATGTCCTATGGTGACACTTTTCTGCTGCTTGTCATATTTGTGTGTCTCAAAGCCAAAGATCCAATTAGTGTGCTGCAGAGCTAAAGATTGATTTTAGGTCCCAGGAGGGTTCAGAGGTGAGCTCTTGAGCTAGCTCAACAGGGTGATTTCACCAAGAACAATACATATGAGTGAGGTTGAGGGTGTGCCCTTGGAAAGTGTCAAACGTTGGTCAGGTGTTTCTTAGTGATTCTTCTGAGTGGATCATGAAGACCACTATGTGGACATAACCAAACTCTACACGCAGCCCTAGGCAAAGTAAAGCCTATTACATGGAAATGAGTATGAATATGAGTATGCGAGCATGGGATCTTTTTTTTAACCCAAATTAGAGGTTAATAATGCTTATCCCTATATTAGTCAAAGTTCTTCAGAGAAACAGAATTAATAGGTCTTGTCATAAAGATTTATTTTAAGAAACTGATTATGGAGGCTACAGGTTCAAAGAATTTCAGGGTGATCTGGCAGTTTAGAGACTCAGAGAACATAATATCTTTGTAATCAAGTTTTCTTCAAAAAAAAAAAAACAACCCAAGGATATTTTTTAAAGGGATGGAATTTAGGCTTTACATCCAGCAATGCTCAGGATTTATTCATAGTTTTATGTTCAGAGTTCACTCTAAGCAATGCTTGGGGACCATATCACAGTTGTGGGGATTGTGCTGGGATTAGTTACATGCAAGGCACGCATATTAATTTCTGTACTATCTCTCTACATCAGGATATTTGATGGTTTGGTCCTTGTTGCTTTAGACCAGCACCAGAATATTACCTAGCTGGTGCTCAAGATGAATTATTGAAATAAATTATGAAGAGAATAAAAGCATGAGTTTCATTCTGGGGAAGCACATATTCCAACACTCTTGAGTTTCTTCATATGGCCAGACTGGTTTCTGCTCATGTAATATGATTACTTTGCTTGCGTTAGTGTGTCTAAGTTTAGCCTCTTCATTTTCCCATACATTAAGCATCTTTGAAAATGATCATGACTTTTCCCCCTTGCTAACCATCACAGAGACGCTGGGAGCAAACAGAGGCCACACGGCTGCCAAGTGGTTCTCATCCCTCCTCATGAGAAGCACCACTAAGCAATGCGAGCAGTCCTAGTTGCTATAGTTGCACGTATGTTCCAGTGCCTTGGATGAGAGTGTTGATCTATTTTTCTTGGCAGCAAAGCCTGTGTTGACTATTTGTAACTGTACTGGACCCACAGATAATTTGTAGCCTGGGAAAATCAGACTAGCAGGAGTGGAAGCTCTCAGAAAGCCCAGAATCTGTTGAGCAATAAGGGGTTGGCTGCCTACTGAAGGATTGTATGGTGAGCGCAGGGAGACAGGCCTGGCAGGGTAAGTTCATCAAGCAGTAGTTGCAAATGAAAGGACAGAGAATAAAAATCATCTGCTTCTGGTTTTTTCCATGATGGAATTGCCAGAAGATTGATCCATACTTGTATTTCTCTTCATGCTCAGGATTTTCTTGTTACTGCACTCTGGTCATTAGTATCAACATTGCATTTTCTTGATTGCAATGACTTTGGTTAACATCATTGCATGTGTTTTTGGAATATATATTCCTACCTTTCCATGCACAGAGTACATCGCACTCATCACCAGTCTAATTACCCTGCTCCATAGTTCAAGGGACTCCCTGGACTCTGCTTTTACACATCCTTCCTGTGAGCTCACTTCTACAAGCCAAAACTAAGGTTTTGATCTGTTTGTTTTATTTATTCCTATTCCATATGAGTAAAATCATCTGGTATTTGTCTTTTTCTTCTGACTTATTTCACTTACTACTTACTATACCCTCAAGTTTCATTCAAGTTATTATCAATGACAAGTTTCATCTTTTTTTCTAATGGATGAGCAGTATTCCATTGTATACAAATCACATCATTGTTGGCCATTTATATTACTTTCATGCCTGCGCTCTATTTGCAGTACATAAAATATCTTTGAACAATTTTTATAATCTTTAGAAGTGAAATTGTTAGGTAATATGTTCTATTTTTAACTTATCTTGGGTTTAGTCTCTGAGGTGGTTGGGACTTCTCTCCATACAGTGCTCAGGGATCACACCAGCTATATTCAGGAGTTGACACTATGCCAGAGATTGTACCTATCTGGGCATTCATTTCAGTGTGGAAAGCATATGCATTATACTTGAGAGCTATCTGTTTTTAATCTTTTGTGAAAGTTTATAACTATTTGCCATAGAGATTGCATCAATTTGCATTCTCATCAGCAATATACCTGGACTCCTTTTTCTTCACCCCCCTCATCAAGCTTGATTTCATGATTTTTCAGGATCTATTTTTTGGGGCCATACTGGCAATGGGCTTACATTGAGTTCTCAGGCTTTGCAATCAGGAAGCACTTTCCATGGGACCGAGGACCATAAGATATACCATAGATTGTGTCTGAGTCATACGATTGCTTTACCCATTGTTACTGTCTCTCTGGTCCCTGATCTTTTTAATGTATCAAAATGTTTGCATAAATGTGAATATGTGAGGAGATATTTTGTGATTTTGATTTGCATTTTCCTAAAATAAGTGATGATAATCATTTAAAATGTACTTTCTTGACATCTATTTGCCTTTCTTGGTAAAGTGTCTATTTAGATCTTTTGCTCATGCTTTGATGGGGATTATTGTTTTTGTTGAGGTTTAGGGGAAAGAAGCACACACATGTAGGTATTTGGGGGTTATGCAGTGTCAGAGATTGAACCAATGATTCTTTTGAGCTGTGTCCTGATCTGATTGAGTTTTATAAGTTCTTTTAGTCTCTTGGGTGAGAATTTTGTTTGGAAGTATGACATGCAAATATTTCCTCAAATTTAGTAGCATAGATTGGTGACAGATGAGAGTTTTCTGTACAGAAGAATTTTAATTTGATATCATCTGCTTATTTATATTTTCATTTATAGTGCTTGCTATTAGAGTTAAGTCTCAGAAAAAATATCTAAGTACATTATTATGGAGTAGATTGCTTTTTTTAAAATGGGTCTTATAATTTCAGTTCTAACATCCTAGTATTTCATCAATTTTGAATCTTTTCTGTGTGCATTTTATGAGATTGTTTTGCACATATCTGTCTTGTTTTCTAAATAGTTTATTGACAAGATTTTCTTTTATTTATGTTTGTGGCTTCTCTGTTGTAAGTCACCTGTCTGTATATGATTAAATTCAATTCTGGGGCTGGAGAGATAGCATGGAGGTAAGGTATTTGCCTTGCATGCAGAAGGATGATGGTTCTGATCCCGGCATCCCATATGGTCACCCAAGCCTGCCAGGAGCAATTTCTGAGCATAGAGCCAGGAGTAACCCCTGAGCACTGCTGGGTGTGACCCAAAAACTAAAACAAAAACAAAAAAATCAGTTTTGTTCTCTTAAGTGTATTACATTGTTGTTGTTTATTTGTAATCCAATAACAAATAGTTTTGATTATTGTAGCTTTATAGCATAGTTTTAAGACACTTACTAATTTCTTGCTTTAATTTAAAGATTTGCTTTGGCAATATTAGGTCTTTGTGGCTATGTACAGTGTGTAGTAATAATGTTTGTTCTACATTCACTCACCACATACTTGAGCATCCATTATTTATATATCTTATCTATATGTTATCTATATGTCCCAGATAGATATTTCATGCAGAGGCAAATGTTCACTAACTGGTTGGCAGAATTAATTGTATGAGCAACAACTTGCATGAGAAAACAGGATCCACGAATGAAATCCTGAGAATAGTAGGAATTATTGTTTGTAAGCTGCAGTGAAGAAAGAGATATGAACATGAAGCAAAGGACTGAATAAGTTTTGCACAAAGTATCTTTGATTGAAATGTGAGGAAAAGCAAAATACTGTAAGAGGTGAAGAGAGAATCATGAAAACTGGCAGAAAGCTTTGAAACTACAAGGAAGGTAGTCGTACAAGGCCCAGCAGATCATCTTGATGCATAAGAATATTTTTATTAAAAATACTTTATAGTGTGAAAATACTAAGCTCCTAAGAATGTGATAGGATCCAAATATCTGGCAAGGAACGAAAAGACTCTGTGTCTCTGGAGAGAAAACTCACTCAAATCAAGAAAGCTGATGAAGAGATGACAGTACTCAGAGGTTTGTCTTGAGGAATAAAAGATAAATGAAGGAATAAAAGATAAATGAGACAATGAAATGTTGGAAGAAGAATTGGAACTTTATTTCTTCTTGAATTTGGGTGATAATGTGGATGTATATTTTATTTCTTGGTTTTCTGAAAGGCTGTGACTCCAGGGCTCCCAGGAGCTTGATAAAGATGAGTGTTATTGTGGGCTGGATTTCAGGAGAGAAACTGGCTGGTTGTTGTTTTTAATGTCTGTTCAGGAGAAAATGAACAGAAAATTTGAAAAAAAAATTGCGAAAATATGCTGTTAGCACAACTGCAAATGAGCATCTCTAATAAGGTCAGAGCAATCAGGATAGGGTGATCAACAGGAGTGTGGTTGCTAAAATAATTAATTTCATATCAGGAAGAGCTAGACACTAGATCCCAGAAGACCATTAACATACAGTGGGAAATTGATTGCAAGCATTCAAATGAGATACAAAGGTAAGAAACATAATACAGCAGGCATGTATCCTACCTGGGTTTCATCCCTAATACTCATCATGGTCCTGCCAGGAATGATCTTTGAGTGCAGAAACAGGAATGAACTCTGAGCACCACCAGGTTTGGTTCCAAAACTAAAAAAAAAAAATAAAGATACTGGGGGGTACTGTATGTGGATTCCTTTAATCTATTAGTGGATTCCTTTAAAAAACAAAATCTAGATCGAACTGGCTTGATCCTTTGCAAAGGACCTAGTTTGCACATCAGAGAGAGCCCCAGGGAGTGCTTCTATAACTGGCATTGAGCCTCCTGCTGGCCTGCACTTAGATTCCCTGGACCCCTAGTCTAACTGGACTTAGGCTGGTATTGCTACAAGAAGTAGGTCTTCTCTTCTCTCACCCCAGAAGAGATTGCTGTGTCCTACTTTTGGATTCCCTTAAGAAGCCCAATTAATCAAGACCTGCCCATCTGGGACTCATTCCACTGGAAACCCCAAGGCCAGTTAGCCAATTTCTCCAGGCAACACACCCTGACACTTTTAGTTGCTTCTCAAAAGTAAAGTCCTTCAAAAGTAAGCTACTTACTTTGCTTGCTCTGTTCCCCTATATCTTGGTCAAGTTCCCACTACTCCAATCCTCCCAAACTGGGTGTTGTGTATTATGGATACTGGTCTGGTTAACAAAAGTTCCTATTTTTTAATCTTTTTTGGGGGGGGATCCTTTTCTTTGTCTCTAGGTCTTCACTGATACTCACCACTATGTTAAGGTTTCTGCTCTTCCAGTAACATTCCCACTATAATTTGAGAATAGTAACCACATATGTTTTGTTTAGCAAGAATCTCCCCAGAATCTAGTATGCCTCCTACATGAACAGGGTATTCAGGAAATAGTTTTTGCATGAATGAATAAACAAATGTGTGCCTGCTTTTACTAGAGTCTATATAGTCAGAGAAATGGAATTGAACTCATTTTGTTTTCCCTGAGAATGATACAGGCAATGATTCTTTCACTTATCAATGTTTAATGCTCTTTGAGGCTCATGCTGCCTGATTATTAAATCTGCCATCTCTGTCAATAGCTGTCTGAACTCTTGTTCCACAGGTTGTAGTATCTTTGCTCTTTGACTCCTGTCTTTCCTCTACTCCAAGTCTGGAATAACTCCAGTGCCGATAAAAACAATTCATCCAACACTATAATCTTTAATTCTTTGGCCTCATTACCACAACTGAACATCACTTTACTTCTCTGCGCTAGTCAATACCTGGATTTATTCTAGAGCTCATCCCCATTTAGAATCATACTTATGAACCTCTATACATATCCAGATATGTACATTCAGAATACATGAAAACGTTCTTTATGCTGTAATCTCAAAACCCTCAGTCTTGTATGCATCCACATTTAATATAATCTAGGATTCTAAACCATCCATTATCTATCCTCCCATTTTATTTTTTTCTGCTAAAGTCACTGCTATTTTGAGATCTTATTTTAGTTAACAGTTTAACAGCGTTTGCCAAAATTGATTATGATTACTTCTTGAAAATGCTGTGCTTGGCATCATTGAAACTCTTCTAGCTTCTTCCTACCTCTCCTCTAAATTCCTCTTTATCTTCCTTCTACTCCCATTTCTAAGATGTTGGTGCTTTTGCTGTTTCACTTCTCTTTCTCCTATTCATTCTGACTTTCTGTGTAATCTTCACTACTCCTTAAATAGCCATCTCCTTGAAATATTTAAATAGTTTAAATGTAAATCTGCTTAAGACCTTGTGAGGCCCAAACAAATATCTTACTGCTATACTTTTTTTTAGTTCTATGTAGGAGACTAATATTGACCGAAAACTCAACCAGTTGAACTAAAATTGAACTATTACTGACTTTAAACTCAATTGAACACATCTTCTTCTATAATCTTCCCAGATTTACTTGATTCAATACATTCTTCACCTCCCACTTATTTATTTTTGGGTAACATTCACATATATACATACATATATATTACATAACATATATGAATATACTGATCTCCCCACACACACACTGTCCATAGCCTCCTTTTGCTACCATCATTTTTTATAATAATTTTATTTTGACTAAATTGGATTACATATCTTTCACATTAATATTTTAGGTATATAGTAGCATTGAATCAGGTGAATTCCCATCTCCAAAGTTTTCCTCCCTCCATCCCCATTCCCATCTTGCAACCCATATCCCCTACCCTTACCCCCTGGGCTGCTAGTATAAGTTGTCCCCTCTGTGTCTAGCTTACTACTTAGTGGTCATATAACTGTTTGATCTTGGTACCCTCCATTATTTCCCCCTCAGTTTGAGAGGCAAACTAGGTAGTTCAGGTTATGTGGTTCTGTTTGAAGAAAAGAAAAACAATAAAATGGGATGAAAATCAAATAATCCCAAAATGGGTGGAGTCCTTCAGGCTCCCAACCTCAGTTTGAGAGAAGAAAGGAAAAAAGATAGCATAATACCTCAACAATACAAAAGGAAATATCAAATAAAAAAATCCAGTGAGCACTACAGCAATAACGACAAGCACCACATAATAGACACAGTCCTGAAATAAAAACATAACAGCACAAAAAATGGAAACAACAACATTAATATCCAAACCAAAACCAAAAAATAAAAAATAAATAGATAAATAATTAAAAAAGATTATTTTGTGCTGGTTTTTTTTCTTTCCTGCGTAGGCACAGTAAATATTGGGGAAATTAGAAAGGGAATTCCCTTGGCCTAAGAGATATATGGTTTCTCAACCCTTGAAGTATACTGTCATTGGAATAACTATAGACTCCTTGCATGTTCATTTACTCTCCTCTCCGTGCTTTTGTGTTGTATGGAAGACTTCTGCTCCATCATAGGTGATAAAATCAGACCTCTGTATCTAGAGATCTTGGTATCTGTACAGGTCAAGGAAAGTAGCTTATGATGAAATCTTTCTTTGCAGTTCTAGAAGATTTGTTCCTTCACTGTCGTTTTAATCCATCTTCTGTAGTTGGTGGTCTTGGTCATTGCGCTGATCCTAGGATGGAGCCTGGGATAGAGTCCTTCATTATGTTTCCAGAAGACCTGTTCAGTTGCAATTGTCTCAGTCAGATCTCTGGAATTAAAAATCTTGGTTGTTGTACAGATCGTAGGCCAAAACCTAGACTGGGCTTTTTCATTGGTCCCAGGATACATTTTGCCCAGTCATGGTTGTCATAGTCTTCTGTAGAAAGCAATCTAGGCTTTTGCACAGATCAAAGGGTGACAGGTCTTCTGATTTTGTCTTATCGTTAGATGGTGAGGTAAAACAACTTGCTCTTCAATCAAGTTGTTCCCATTTCCTCGTTGTCAGGATATCATATTAGAACTGGCACATGTTGGTGCCAGTGAAGTATTAAGGATGTCCCGGAAGGGATTTGGTTCCTGGAGCTGTTGTGGAGAACTGTGTCATTTCTATGTCTGGGATCCAGCGTTCAAGGTTGGATGGTCGGTATCTAATCACCTAGGGTCTAAGTTGGGACCACATGACATATGTTCAAGGTGGGAGGTACCCTTGTGTTGTAAAAAAGTATGAGTTCTTATCCCAAGTAGATAAGAGCTTGTTTTTATACATAAGGTTTCCCCTTTTTTTAGTATGCCTTTGCAGGAAGAAATGGTGCTACATTATATTGCTGCCACCATCATTTATTGCCTGGATTATTGTAATTCTTTTTTAAACAAGGTTCTAGTTTTACATTCCTAATATATATATATCCAATTAAATTACATATTACATATTAAATTACAATTAAATTACATGTCCAATTAAATATCCAAACTAAGGGCCAGAGAGATGCCACATCGGTAAGGCATTTACCTTGCATACAGCCGATCCAGGGCTGAAGTTGGTTCAATTCACAGCATTACATATGGTCCCCTGACTCTTCCAGGGGCGATTTCTGAGCAAAGAGTTAGGTATAACCCCTGAGCATCTCCTCGTATGACCCAACCTCCCCCAAATCAAACTGTCACCTTGTTGAAATAAAATCTGATTATGTCATTCCCCTTCATTTCCCCCGCATTGCCTTTAATAGGATTACTTAGGGAGGGGGTTTGCACAGTCCTTCCGATTGTAACTTAAATTGACCACCACTCATCTCACCACTCCTCTTTCCTCCTGACCATATCTAATAGCCTTGATTACCTTTTGTTAATAAGTATAAAAGACAGACCTTTCCTTCTTCCATGTTTGTTTCAGTGGTTATTCTTTTTTTTTTTTTTATTGAACCACACCTGGATGCTCAGGGGTCACACCTGGCTATGGGACAGAAATCGCGCCTGGCTTGGGACACTGGGGTATCGAACCATGGTCGTCCTAAGCTAGCGGGCAAGGCAGACACCTTACCCCTTTGCACCACCGCTCTGGCCCCACAGTGGTTATTCTTACTACAGCCTTCTCTAACCTCTTTTCCATCCATCTCTTCATAGTGCTGTTACTGACTTTCTTTGAATGGCCTTGTGCCCCTTTTGTGTGTGTTTGTATGTGGTCACAACCTCCTTTCTTTGTTGCCTTTGCATGTTGTATTTGCTTATTTCCTTCCCTAATGGCAGGCACTCAAAGAGCCATCACTGATGGATTGCCACTCACCAGGACAGTGTCTGGCTCAAAATTTACTCATTGAAGTAATCAATGACTAATTGAAGAGCTACACTGAGAGACTTTGAGCATTTGGTGGTATAAATATAAAAGAATTCTGATTAGCAGCATCTTAGTGTAATGAAATTGGTACTGTTTGGTTTTGTCATCTACATTTAAATGCAATTTTAGCTTGGAAATGTGAAGTTTTGTGACCCTTTTCTAGGCTCATATCTTGTCTTTCTTGCTTCTAAGAGCTGTTCTGCATAAAAGAGGGTGTTTTGGGTAGGCTTATTCACTCACAGAATTTAATAATTAAAACCCATGAGAATTACATGTGAAGGAGCAATTTGAAATGCTTGTTGAAATTGTGTCTTTTAATTTTATTACCCACATTATGAATCATAAGGTCCTTCCAGGAGCAAAAATATCTTTTGGACAAGACCATTTAAATCTCTTCTTCCTTAGGGTCTTTGAACTTAGATTCAGTATGGAATCAAATTCAATTTGATCCCATTTTATTGTGATTGATGCAATAAATTTGTTAATATAGTATCTGGTGGTCTTGCAAAAGAAAATTATTTCCTTAGTTGAATTAAGCCAGTTGAAGAAAAATGTGAAGTAAAATGTTTGAACCTTTGTTCTTCTCATACCAAATCCAAAACAACTCAGGAAGTTGTTAGGTCATGTGCCATGGAAATACGGGCCATTTTCATAGCATTTTTTTATGTACCATGAAAAATGAAGAAAAAATTTCCAGATTTTGATTTTTAAATCTATTAAGATAGGAGGCTGGCACAATAGCACTGTGGGTAAAACATTTGCTTTGCATGTGGCCAATCTGGGTTTAATCCCAATGTCCCATATGGTCCTCTGAGCCTGCCAAGAGTGATTCTTGAACACAGAGCCAGGAGTAATACCTGAGAACCATCATGATGGCTAAAAAAATAAAAAGTAAAAAAAATCTACAACAGAATCAATAACGAATCTACAACAGGCTAAACACAGAAGGGACCATTTATACTAGCAGCCTGAGGGGGCAAAGAAGGGGTGATATGGAATGCATGCTGGGAACAGGGGTGGAGGGAAGACAACATTGGTGGTGGGAATGCCCCTGATTCAATGCCACTATGTACCTGAAATACTACTGTGAAAGATTTGTAGTCTGCTTCGGTAAAAAAACAAAAACAAACAAAAACGAAAACAGTCTACGAGGATGAGGCAATGAGAATACTTAGTGGATACCTTTTTTCTTTTCTTTTCCTTTCTTTTCTTTTTTTTTTTTTTTGCTTTGTTTTTGGGCCACATCCAGAAATGCTCAAATTCTATCTTCTGCTCAGTACTTACGGGTTGCACCTGGTGCTGCTCAGGAGTCATGCATTTTTTTTTTTAGGGTTGGAATCACATGCAAAGTCTGTTTTTCAGTCTTTTGAGCTCTCTCTGGTCATCAGCAAATATCTTTATTATGTCTACTTAGAAAATGAATGCTCTGAAAAGTTGTTTTAATGGATAGAAAACAGTGGGAGTGATGGTCTGTTACTACTTGTAACACAAATTGAGAGCAGATTATATTCTTATCTTTTACCCCAAACACCGTCAGTTTAGAGGGAGACAGAGGTAGTTTGTGGGTATCTCTGAGCCCTGGGAAGCCAGCTGGACACCATTTGCTCTCATTTAGTTATCCTCTGGTGCACAATAAGCCTAAAATAGGTTTACTAAAGAAACAGATTGAATTTCACTGTGAACATTTTCATCAATTCCTGGAGTCTCCAAATGTCATTAATTAGCTGTTGGAAGTGTTGTGTTCTGTGTCAGAAACCATTTAATGAATTGAAATACTGTTAACTGCATCTCTCTCATATACACACACACACACACACACACACACACAAACACACACACTCTCTTTTTTATACATATTTACATTTCTTTATTCATAATTGTGGACTTAAGCAAGTCTTTTTCTATGAAGTGAAAGTCATTGAACACAGTTTTGTTGGCTCCAATGATAGACTGATTTTAATTGCCTTGAATTTTGGAGGTGGGGTGAGGAGGGAATTGTATTTTGCTCCCAGTACTAATTAAATGCTGAAGAATATTTTGCTTTTTAATTACCTTGATATAGGTGATGATGAAAAGACCATATATGACATTCACTTTCATTTTCATTAACTCTAGAGTTAAGCATGTTAGGAATATAATTTTCTAACATTCATGCAATATTGAATTTTCTCCATTTCCCTTAGGTATTATATGTTTGATGATGTTTATTTTGAAAATGATTGTTCCCCTCTGGTATCAGAAGCATTAGTTATGACATGTTACTAATGAATGTAGCCCTGAAGGAGGGACACTCATATTAAACCCAGTGTCCATAGATTGCTGACTTACAAATCATTGTCATGAGACAAAATAAATAGCTATATTTGATACATTTCTTAGTGCATTAAGTCCTGCAGAAGTCCTACAAAATACTGTAATCTCCAATTTACCTGGAAACAACCTAAGGCATAAAGAGACTGAATACACAACCTAGGGTTCACACACATAGAAATTGATATATTATAGAGCTTTGAAATTAATGATAGATGCACTGCACATTTGTTCTCCAGTTTAATGCATCTATTTTTTATGGGAGTTCAAATGGTTATATACCAAATATTTTGAGCCTTGTTGGAAAAAATTCTGAATTTGCTAAGCAATGTGACCAGAGGAGCAGCGGTCAAATGATAATATGGGAAAAGTGGTTTAGCACCAGTGATTGTGATTATATAGTGTCTGTCTAAATGTAAAAACTTAAAAAAAAGAAAATGTAACATTTTACTAACTTTTTTTACATTGGTATGTTTAAACTTTTATTAAAATTAATTTTATTTAAGCACAGTGATGTACAATTATTTATAATTAAGTTAACATTTTTAGTAGAAGAATTAAAAGATCATTTTTATGCCAAGAAACATGACCCCAAAACTCATGACTGTTAATGAAAACTATTTGAGGACTTTGGACTGTAACCTGCTCTGTCTGTTATTTTGTTTCAATGGTACCATTCTTGTGAATTGTGAATTTAATCAAAAGCCAGAAAACTATCTCGAAGTTTCTTGGTTGAAGTCACTCTAAGGTGTAGAAAATCTGAGGTGCAAATACAAATAGTTGATGGAGCTTTCTGTATCCTGGGTGTTGACCCAACTTTTTACAATATAATCTTAAAATATTCAAAAGGCATAATCCCAATGATTGAAGCAAAATTTAACCAGATTTCTAAATTCTAGAATACTGCTGAAAAACAATTGAATCTATTTCATAATATGAAAATTAAAATTTTGAATGAAAACATTTGATGCCCCAAATCAAAACTAATTTATCAATGACATATAATTCAAAGCTCTTGATATGCCTCTCTACCTCATTTGAAATTTAAAACCATCTGTTTTTAAGAACATTTAGAAAATCATAAATCTTCAAATGATCTGCCTCTCACTTTCAACTATGCTTTGGTAGTTTATTCTAAGCCCATCAGTCCTTATTCCCCTGATAAGTTCCTGTGAACTTGCAAGATCTAGCTGAAAGGTGCCCTTTACTAGGAATTCTCCCATAACTACAGACATGGTTCTTTCCTCCTTATATAAGCTTTCCCTGTTTACCCTTCTAGAGAGAGTAATGACAGTATTCTGGGGTGTCTTCTCTGCTGAGTTAGAGCACTGAGAGCGAATGTTAGGTGATTCATCTCAGAAAACTCATGGCACTGTACAGGGCTGGCACTCAAATGTTTGTCAAATAAATGGATGAATACTGCAGAGTTGACACTGTATAGGTGCACCTTGTGTCCAATAAGAGAAAAGGTGAAGGGAAGAAACTTCAAAAGAAGAAGAAACACATCCCTGAATAGACTCTGTTTTCCAGGGAAGTAAGATGGCTGCTCACTGTGGCCTCAGAGGTCTCTTTCATGTGAGGTTCTGCTAGAGTTCAAAGTTTCAGTGTTCTGCCCAGGAGCCTTCCTAGCCTTTCCCTAAATGATCTCTGAGGCCACTGCTCCCTCTTTTTCTTGCATGAGCTTTCAAGACTCTCATTGGCTATTCTGAATCTGAAAGCCTTTCACAGCCTGCTGGATGGACAGAGGCCCAGGGCTGGCAGACATCAAACCTGCTGCCTCCTGTCATCACACCTTCCTCTCCGTACTCCTTTCATCATTAATATCCCTGAATTGCCAGGATTAAAGGGTCCATCCCCCTCTGATTCTGATCTCAGGCTTCTTGGAGGGTGGTGTGGTGGTGTGGGTCCTTGAATTCTGACATTTGTTCAGATTGTGAACTTTATAAATATGCCTTTTAATTTTCTTTTTTATATTTTCTTAAATTGTGGGCATCCTCAGCAGGACCAAGAGCTGTTAGGTCCATTGTACCATCTCCTGCAATATATAAATGTATGTAAATATATATTTTATAAATATATAAATTATGGTTAAATATAACATATAAATTTATAAATATATTAAATTATATCATAGTATATTATATTAAATATCATTATATTGTTAACATCATATTATAAC
>PVKC010028450.1:0-15437 GCA_004027635.1 Crocidura indochinensis
CCCCCCAAGTTCTCTCTGCTCAAGTTTTCTCTGTCTCTGTCTCTTCCCCCTAGCAGGTTCTCTCTTCTGTTTCTCTGTCTCTTCCCCCTAGCAGGTTCTCCCCCTCTCCCCAAGCTCTCTCTCTGTCCAGGGATAGAATCCAGGTCACCCTACCCTCTATGTTGTCACTTCAGCCCACAAATAATTTTGAGTAGTATCAAAATGTATCAAAAACATGAAGGGAAGATTTGCTCTGTGGGAGGAGGAAGTGTTTACTGGAGTCTGAACAGGTTGGTAATGCCGAGGTTAGTGGAGATAGTGTCTCCTTGGCATAATGTCTTGTCTTTGCTCTTGCTATTGTGTATGTTACTGTTGCCTTTGTATGGGAACTCAACTGCTGTATTTTTCTTGAAAACTTAAATGTCATTATTTAATTTCATTAGGGAATTTGTTTCATTTGTATTGTACTTTAACATGTTGTCAGTCCTCTGCCCATCACGGATACAGAAAACTTTAAAAAGGAAACATTATGCAACTACTACATTTTCTTTTTTTTTTTTAACTTTTTTTTTTTTTTTTGGTTTTTGGGTCACACCCGGCAGCGCTCAGGGGTTACTCCTGGCTCCATGCTCAGAAATTGCTCCTGGCAGGCACGGGGGACCATATGGGGCACCGGGATTCGAACCGATGACCTTTTGCATGAAAGGCAAACGCCTTACCTCCATGCTATCTACCGGGCCCCGCAACTACTACATTTTCATCTTCTTGACTCACTAGTATGAGGAATATTTATTTTTTCTCTGTCATTATTATTTGGATTAGGAGTGACTGTTTCATGAAAGTATCTAGGGTTAATTATTTGAATAGTGCTTTATGCCCTTTAGTAAAACTAAGTACCCCAATGAAAATAAATCTTTAAAGTAAAAGGTGAGTTTTAACATAAATTTGAAAGTTGTAAAACTCAAAATAAATTTTAAAAAAATCTAAAAATTCAGAGTGAATTAAAAATTGGAACAGATGAATTTTAAAGTGAATTTTAAAAAGCTAAAAGATGATTTTTAAAAGATAAACTGTACCATAACATTGTTTCATTGTAAATCACATTGTATTAGAACTAGATAAGGTTGAAGGGGGTGAGGTTGAGCTTGACCTGATAAAAAAAATTGTCTTTAAGCCCTTTTAGCTTCTGCTGCCATCACACTGGATAACATTAAGAAAGTTCAGACTCATGAGCCTTCTGAGGCCACACAAGCATGCGACTGACCCCATGTGAAACCTAGGTGTCCCAACTCTGAGACTGCATGAACTTCTTTTCATTATGCTGCTTCTCTTAAAATTTTCTCACTTAAAATTCTGCTACCCAGGATGGGGTTTATACTGGACAGCATAGACCATGTTCTCTGTAGCAAGATTTACAGGAAAATGAGGAGCCTGAGACAGAGACTGTTTTCCCCACACACTACCCCGCTAAGAATAGGTCAGATAGACCTTTGCAAATCTTTTTTTTTTTTTTTTTTTGGTTTTTGGGCCACACTGCAGCACCCAGGGGTTACTCCTGGCTCTGTGCTCAGAGGACCAAAGGGATGCTGGGGATCAAACCCAGGTTATCTCACATGCAAGGCAAATTGGTAAATGCCCTCCCTGCTGTGCTATTGCTCAGTCCCCACTTTTTCAGATCTTAATGGCTTTTCAGTGTCTTAAAGAGCCTCTATTTAAAATGTAAATATGTCTGAAGGAATCACTCCTAAATCCACAGTGGGATAAAATAATTGGGGGGGGGGGTCACACCCGGCAGCGCTCAGGGGTTACTCCTGGCTCTACGCTCAGAAATCGCTCCTGGCAGGCTCAGTAGACCATCTGGGATGACAGGGATCGAACCTGGGTCTGTCCTGAGTCATCCACATGCAAGTCAAATGCCTACCCCTGTGCTATTGCTATAGCCCCTCTTGTTCTTCAAAGGAGAGGGAGAAGTGAAAAAAAATAATAAAATTAAAGACAAAGCTTTTTGTTTATGACATTTTAAGGGAAATTTTTTTCATTTAAGACTTTTTATTTTTTATTGCTTTTTTATCTTTCCTTTTTGTTGTTGTTGTGTTGTCATCAATGTGATGTTCCAGTGTGACATGCTAGGCAGTGGTGCTCAGCAGGGGTTGCATACTTGGTTGTGGTACTAAGGATCACACAAAAAAGGAAAAGCGATATACACAATACCCTTTCAGTAACAGTATTGCAAACTATGGTGCCAGAAAGAAAGGGAAAAGAAAAAAGAGAGAGAAAGAGAGAAGGAAAAAAAGAAGGGAGGTAGGAAGGGAGAGGGTGAGGAGAGAGACTGAAAGAATGAGAATGAATGAATTCCCAGAGGCATCCTGAGACAAAAGCATGGGGGGAAGACTGAGAACATTGATGGTGGGAACAGGGGGTAAAGGTATTTTGGAACATCAGTGATTAAAACTCAACCATCAACAACTTTTTAACTATGTATCTCACAGTGATTCAATTAAAATAGTTTTTAAAAATGCTACTGGGGATGCTGAAATGATAGCACAGTGGGTGACCCATTTCAATCCCCAGCAACCCATATGGTCCCCAGAGCCTGCCAGGAGTGATTTCTGAGCACAGTGCCAGGAGTAACCACTGAGTGCCACTGGATCTGTGGCCCAAACAAAAAAAAACAAAAGAATATTACCAGGATGACACTAGGTGATAATGGGGCCTGGCTCATGACTTCCTGCTCTTATGATAGGTGCTGCACCACTGAATCACATCCCCAGGCCTTCTTGCTGTCATCCTTGAAGGATATTTCCATCGAATATGGAATTCTGAGTTGATAGTTCTTTTAACACACGAAGAAAGATGTCTTGTTTCTCTGGCCTTCATGGTTTCTGATGAGAAATGCTCTGCCTTTTGAAATATTTTCCCCCATTAGGTGAAACAAGTATTTTTATCTTCCTGCTTTTAGGATTTTTTTGTTGTTAGTTTTCAGAAGTTTGATGTGATGTGTCTTGACTTAGATTTCTTTAGATTTATTTTCTCTATTTGGAATTCACTCAGCTTCTTAAATCTTGGAGGCATGTCTTTTGTTAGGTTTGGTCAAATTTAAGCTCTTATTTTTCCAAATTCCTGTCTTTAGTGACAAATGTTCAGTCCTTTATTACAGTTCTAAAGGCTTGAGAGCTCTGCTCATTTTTTTTCAGTCTTTTTTATGCTCAGGCCAGGAAGTTCTTTTTTTCTTTTTGTTGTTGTTTACTGATCTTCCTCATGTTCTCTCTGACCTTTTTAGTTAATTCACTTGACTTCTCTTAAATCTTAGTTGTTGTCTTTCTTAAATTTAACATTTATCTTTCTCTAATATATACATTCTACTCTCTGCTGAGTTTTTATATATTTATCTCATGTGCCTCAAGTGTTTATGTAAATGCCCTTTGGAGCATTTTTTAAGATGGCATTTTAACATCTTTATCAATAATCTAACATCTGTGCCATTGCTGTGTTGATTTCTATTGATCATCTTTTCTAATTCAAGGTGACTTTTTAATATGATGAATATTTTTCTTTTTTTTGGTTTTTGGGTCACACCCGGCAGTGCTGAGGGGTTACTCCTGACTCCATGCTCAGAAATTGCTCCTGGCAGGCACGGGGGACCATATGGGGCACCGGGATTCAAACCGATGAGCTTTTGCATGAAAGGCAAACGCCTTACCTCCATGCTATCTCCCGGGCCCAGAATATTTTATTTTTTGTGTGGTTTTGGCCACATCCTGATGTGCTCAATGTTTACTGCTGGTCTTGTGCTCAGGGATCACTTGGTGGTGCTCAGGGAACTATATGGCGTGCTGGGAACTGAACCCGGGACAGCCATGTGCAAGTCAAGTGCCCTACCTGCTGTTTACAGCTATAATGAGTATTTTTAAAAAAAAATTATGTAAGAGGACCAGAGTAATAGCACAATGGTATAATATTTGACTTGCATGCTGCCAATGCCGGAAGGACCCCGGTTCGTTTCCCAGCATCCCATAAGGTCCCTTAAGCCTGCCAGGAGTGACCGCTGAGCGTCGCTGGGTGTGACCCCCCCAAAAAAATCCCCAAATTACATCATGGTCATTTTAGATATGACATTATAAGACTTTGAGTTTTGTTTTCAGTGTGTGTGTGTGTGTGTGTGTGTGTGTGTGTGTGTAGTCCAGAAGACACTCCCCGAAGTGCTCAGTCAACCAGGACAATTCATTCCAGGCCTGAGCATGTGGAGTCGCTAAGGTCCCCTACCATGCTGGGGACCACAAGACAACCCCATAGTTTTGGAGCCTCGGGGCCCACATCTAGTTTTGCTCAAGAGGCCATATAGTATGGGGGTTTGAGCTCAGGTACCACATGTACCCCTGGCTGATTACCACATTCTAGTCCCTAAGTCTTTTTTTTACTAGCCTCCTATGATCCTGTGTTAGTGGGGAAAATATGTTGAGCCTTGTTGTTGCTGTCAGGACAGGAAAATCCAGAATTGACGTGTGGTCTCCATTGACATTACCACAGAGGGTTAGAGACACTTTTCACCTCCTGATAAGGACCAAAGTCCAAGCTCAACTATGGGACTACAGACTTTTTTTCTGTAGGTTAGACTGGTTTACAGTGATTTGAGGTAGAAACCTTCTGTCTTGGAGTGGAGGGAAAGCTTTTTCATACAGGCAATGTTTTCTCTACAGGCACATGCTCTGCATGCAGGAGACACTGGTTAGATCCCCAGCACAATGCTGTCCACCAAACCCATCAGGGGTGACTCCTCATGCGCTGACTTGGGAGTAGCTTCTGAGAACTACCAGTTTTTCACCCCAATTCCAAAATAAAGTTTTCTGTCTAACTAAGTTTCCTTTTTTCTAGTCCTTTGGCTAGAAGGTAGATTTTTTTTTGGAAGGTAGATTTTTTTTTTTTTTGTGGTTTTTGGGTCACACCCGGCAGTGCTCAGGGGTTACTCCTGGCTCCATGCTCAGAAATTGCTCCTGGCAGGCACGGGGGACCATATGGGGCACCGGGATTCGAACCGAAGACCTTTTGCATGAAAGGCAAACGCCTTACCTCCATGCTATCTCCCGGCCCCTGGAAGGTAGATTTTTATTGAATTAAAAAATTGTCTTTTGGGGGCCGGGCGGTGACGCTGGAGGTAAGGTGCCTGCGCTTACCTAGGACAGACCGTGGTTCAATCCCTCGGTTCCCTATATGGTCCCCTGTGTCTGCCAGGAGCGACTTCTGAGCGAATAGCCAGGAGTAACCCCTGAGCGTCACCGGATGTGGCCCAAAAACCAAAAAAAAAAAAAAAATGTCTTTTGGGGGCCAGAGAGATAGCATGGAGGTAAGGCATTTGCCTTGCATGCAGAAGGTCATTGGTTCAAATTCCAGTATTTCATATTGTCCCCTGAGCCAGCCAGGAGCGACTTCTGAGCATAGAGCCAGGATTAACCCCTGAGCGCTGCTGAGTGTGACCCAAAAAACAAACAAATAAAAAAAGTCTTTTGTGGCACCAAATATAGGGAAAAGGAAGCAAATAACCACAAAAACCTGATTATATTCTTGGTTCCCTAAACCCTTCACTATTTTATCTTTTTTTTCCTTTCAGTCTTTAAGCTCTTTCATCTTTATTTCAGTCTTGAATGTTTCTTTTATATGGATATCCAAAGTTGTAATCGCTGCTTAACCATGGGACAGGGAGAAGCATGTACACACAGTGATATCTTGGAATGAGAGGCCCCTTAATATGTCATGTATGTTGATGTTAGAAAATCTCAGACCTTCCTCTAGGATTCTGTGGCCAACTGTACTAACCAACATGACAGATATGGCAGATGACAGTTTAGTGTCACTGCCTGTGACCTTCCACCCTGGAATCTCCGACCCTGGCAGAATTACCTTCCTTGGACTTTGTCAATAATGGGATGCCAGCCTGAGGGTGCTATATGTCCTAACAGCTTCTCCCTAACTGGTGTGTTTTCCTTTTAATAGGTGAAATACATATGGGAGGCCAAGAACATTTTTATATGGAAACCCAAAGCATGCTTGTTGTTCCTAAAGGAGAGGATCGAGAAGTAGATGTGTATGTGTCTACACAGTATCCCAAAGGCATACAGGTACTGTAAAGACTTTATTGTGGAGGGGCCATAACTCATATGTCAAAAACAGTTACAGATAAAAAATCTTATTCCATGTACTTTTAAGAACTTAGAATTCTAATCGTCACATCCTTTAGGGGCTTAAAAGTCAGACAAATTCAATGTTTTAGAGAGTATTATAAGGGACTGGAAGATTCCTCCATGGTAGAGTGTCTCTGCTTATTTGAAACCCTGGTTCAAACCCTGGTACCCAGATTACTGCAGCCCAATACTAACTGTTTCTCCTTATCTCATCCTGTCCTCGGGTAAAACAAGTCAGTAGATATGCAAATAGAATGCTTAGAAAGTCAAGACATTCTGTTTGTGGTTCAGAATCTTTAACACTAATTATAGAGAGCTGGAGAGATTTCCCAATAGGTTGAGAGAATGTTTTCTATACAGGATTTCCAGCACTGCCAAGAGCTACTCTGAACACAGAGAGAAGTACCCAAGTACTGCTGAGCAGTAACGAGCAAAAACAAACAAATAATCGAAAACTAAGTGGGTTTCTTTCAATGTACCACTCTTGGTACTGTTTAGAATAAATACATAAAAATAAAAACAGGGAGCCAGAGCAGTGGCACAGCAGTAAGGCATCTACCTTGCCCGAGCTAGCCTAGAACAGACTTCGGTTCGATCCCCCAGAGTTTCATATAGTCCTCCAAGCCAGGAGTGATTTCTGAGTGCATAGCCAGGAGTAACCCCTGAGCATTACTGAGTGTGGTCCCAAACCAAACCAAAACAAAATAAAAACAGACCATTTTTACATTGTTCATCATTCACATAAAGCAGCTAGAAAGCAGGTTTGGGAAGAATTAAACCATTGGTAAATTAACTAAAGATTCAACTAAATATAAGTAGCAGAAGTAACAGTAGGACTAGTTTACGGATGGCTGAAATTACATTGGAAAACCCATGAAAACCAAGCCTTAACTTTTTATTTATACTGATAATTAAGTTTGCCTTAACTTATGTTTCCCTGAGGTGAAATATATTCATCTAATATTCCCTGAATATTAGGGGGCTTCTGGGATGATCCGGGGTGGGGAGAGTAGTATCCTCTGATGTGATTAGGGGGTATCTTTTATTTGATAATTTGACGAAGTTAGATTTCCAAAGGGTTACTAAATGATTTCTCCGTTTGTGAAAAAGGAGCAAGTTATCCAAATAAGTTTGAAAACCTTCCTTAGACATTTATGAAAGGCAATTTCTAGGCAATTTTGCACCAATATTAAATACTGCTCATTCATTCATTTATTCACTTGTTCATTTACTCATTTACTCATACCAAATGTAACTAGTTTTATTGCCTATGTTCTGTATATTAGACAGTCTTCATGTAAGAATGGAAAATGGCTAAAGATCATGCAACCTAGAATGAAAGATGCATTTGGAGGGGCTAGTTTAAGCATCAATGTGAAAGTAAGAGAAAAAAATTTTATTCAGAAAGTCTTAATGAGCCAGTCATAGCAATGAGGCATGTAGAAATGGGAAGAAAGGGATTTTCTAGAAGTAATGTACACAAGTCCCATTCCATGGTCTATTGGACCATAGACAGAACTGATTTCTCAACTTTATTCCTGTCAGGCTCTGCACCTACAGAAAGTTGTTAGAGCTAAAAAGCTTCTAAAAATTAGGGTGGCAAGAAGGAGGACCTACATCCAGGAAGACACATTTGCCAAGCTCAGAATAATCCAGCCAGTATGTGAAAGGAGGAGAGATTGTGGATTGCTTGGGAAGAGTCAACCTGAGGTCTTCAGGACCTAAGCTGCCTTAAGATTCATATAAAAACTACTTTGCAGGAAGTTTATGGGGAAAATTTTTAACTATTATATTGGTACAAAACTGTATCATTGATATCAATACTTAAAACATTAGTAATATCACGATAATCAAACTACCATTTAGTCACTGATACTTCAATACCTTATTGTTCTCCAATATTATAGTTCCACTCTTTGATATAACCATGGGATTTTTAATCTAATGTATGGTATAACAGCATCAGAACATGGGAGAAGTAGCAGGTAGGTCTGATGAGCAAGAGCTGTTGTCATTCACAGGACATAGTTGCCTCAACCTTGAAAATCCCAGCCAACAAGGTTATGTGCCATGTAAAGCGCGTTGGTGGAGCCTTTGGTGGGAAGGTTATCAAGACTGGCATCATGGCAGCCATCACTGCATTTGCTGCAAACAAGTAAGTGGAGAAAATTTGCAAAATAGGCCAAAAAAATAAAATGTAGTTGTGCTAAGCTTTTCAATTAGGGAATTTGAGTTAATGAGAAAGAATTTAGGTTAATATTAAAATTACATTTAGTGTGCAATACAAGGTACTAAGAACTTGTCATAACTTCAGTTACTAAAAGTATGAAACCACACACAGACACACACACACACACACAAACACACCACTAGAATGCTTATAGTGCAGATAGAAACTAGTCCAAAATGGATGACATTTTTTTTAGTTTCTATATGTATATACAAATCAGTTCCATCTTTGAAAGAAAATTCAGGGGGCCTGAGCAATAGTACAGTGAGTAGTGGTCTTGTCTTGCATATGGCTTATCCGAGTTCAATCTCTGGCATCCCATACAGTCCCCCATATCTACCAGGAGTAAACCCTGACTACAAAGCCAGGAATAAGTCCTGAACACTGCCAGTATGGCTCAAAAACAAAAAATTCATACCCATCTGTATACAGATCTATGAATTCATACATAGATAATTAAAACACACATCTTACTTACCTTACTTACCTTATTGCCTCAGTTCCTACCATAGGAAATTGTCTTTGAAGTAGACACCTCTAAGAAGCATAATGACTTTTAATAAGTATTATTGGTCATTTCCCCTAGAAATCATAAGCAAAAAAGATCCAATTCCAGCTCTTGTAGCACACTCAAACAGCTGAGTGCCTCTGTTTGTTACTTGTTTGTGTCATATCATAGGGATAGTGTTCCTAAAGCAGATGTGGTTATCTCAGTGAAAATATCCCCCAAATAATATCTTTGGTTCCTTGGCATTCAATCTTCCCTTAAGTAGAAGGGAAGCAAAGAGAGGGGAGCCAGTATGGATGCCTGAGATCCTCATACCTAGGGCATGTCTGGTTGTGTCATTGTCATTGTCATGGTGAGTAGCATTCTAGCTCTTAGCATTGTACCATGAACCCAACCTCATAGCTCCCTGATATCAGACTTTTCCTCTCTTGCCTTTTCTTTCTTTTCTTCTTTCCTTTAGGCATGGCTGTGCTGTACGATGTGTTCTGGAACGAGGAGAAGACATGTTGATAACAGGAGGCCGCCATCCTTACTATGGAAAGTACAAAGTGAGCAGAGGAAGAAGGAAGTGGGGGTTCCATTGTCAAAAATATGTAGCCTCTCTCTTACAGACAGTAACAAAAAGCAAGACAATAATAAATAGTACTTTTGTTTTTCTTTCTGTTCCTTGGCTGTTCAGCAGGCTGGTTCAAGGAACATTCCTATGTTGCTTAAAGATAGCAATTAGTGGGAAAATACAAAAATTGGTACTCCCTGTTACAAAATGAAGAACTATACACATGTTAATGTTTATGTCCATGAAAGTCGATCTTCTAAACCTTCTATCCTTATAAGAAGTTAAACGGAGGGCCCGGGAGATAGCATGGAGGTAAGGCGTTTGCCTTTCATGCAAAAGGTCATCGGTTCGAATCCCGGTGCCCCATATGGTCCCCCGTGCCTGCCAGGAGCAATTTCTGAGCATGGAGCCAGGAGTAACTCCTGAGCACTGCCGGGTGTGACCCAAAAACCAAAAACCAAAAAAAAAAAAAAAAAGAAGTTAAACGGTAGAATAATTCTCATTATTTGCCAACACATCCCTTTGTTCCCCAATATAACAAGCTTGTTTTGGGAGAACTATGTTTCAGAAATTTCTAGAACTATTTTTGTAGTAAAAATTTACTGCACGGGGCCCGGGAGATAGCATGGAGGTAAGGCGTTTGCCTTTCATGCAAAAGGTCTTCGGTTCGAATCCCAGTGCCCCATATGGTCCCCCGTGCCTGCCAGGAGCAATTTCTGAGCATGGAGCCAGGAGTAACCCCTGAGCACTGCTGGGTGAGACCCAAAAACCAAAAAAAAAAAAATTTACTGCAGGTTTCCAGTTTCTCTATATCCACCAATATATTTAATAGCAACCCCTCTAGTGAATGTCAGGTGATAGCTTATAATTTTCTTTTGTTTAAGTGCCACGCCTAGTGGTACTCAGGCCTTAGTTCAGCTCTGTGATCTAGAGTCACTGCTAAAGGTACTCAGGGGCCATTAAGGGATTGAACCAGGGTTAGCCGTGTGCAAGGCAAATGCCCTACCTGCAATACTATGGCTTCAGCTCATTGTCTTTAGTTTTGATGTGATAAAGACATTGAACTTTTTTGCATATGCTATTGGACATGTTTCATATGGGGTTTATTTGAGAAATGTACTTTCCAGTTCTTCACTTTTGAATCAGGTTGCTTTGTTGTTCCTCTCTTGTCAAGAGTTCTATAACCATACATCAAGGATATTGACTCCTTACCAGATATATAATTTGCCAATATTTTCTTCTGTTCTCTGGAATAGTTAAAAACTGCTGATCTGGGGCCCGGGAGATAGCATGGAGGTAAGGCGTTTGCCTTTCATGCAAAAGGTCATCGGTTCGAATCCCGGTGCCCCGTATGGTCCCCCATGCCTGCCAGGAGCAATTTCTGAGCATGGAGCCAGGAGTAACCCCTGAGCACTGCCTGGTGTGACCCAAAAACAAAACAAAAAAACAGACAAACAAAAAATACTGCTGATCTTTAACATAAAAATTTTATACTTTTGTGTAAATTGGATGGATGTATCTATTTTTGTCTATTGTTTCTCTGTGTGTTTTGAGTGTATGCCCAAGAAATTGCTTGCCACATGCAATGCCACAAGACTTTCCATATATGTGTAAGCATTCACGAGTCCAAAACTCTAGAGAATTTGGCTCTAGCATCAGTATCAAAAGTCAGTTGTCTTTCTCCAGGTGGGATTCATGAAGGACGGCAGAATTGTGGCGCTGGATATGCAGCATTATTGCAATGGTGGTGCCTCCCTGGACGAGTCCTTATTTGTAAGTGTTTTAAAGAATAAGTTAGCAGTCTGAAACATGTTACATAAAGTGATTCAGTTCAAATAACTTATTAGTTACATAATATTCAGCTATTGGAGGATACAAACCCTCATCGCAGAGAGTGCTACATGCCACTTCCTGGAGCCCCCAGAGGGAGCCCAATGACATTGCTTGGGTGCATTTGGGTCTTTCATGTTTCTCATACTTCAAAGCCTTTTCCCAAGATGTGCTTTAGAACTCAATCTCAGCCCTACTAATGCTTTTGAACTAGATAATCCTCTCTTAGGGGGCTATCTTAGACATGGTAAAATGTTTTGCAACTTCCTTGGCACAGCTACTGTCCCATTTTCAGAATCAAAGCAAACAAACAAAACCAATGACCAAACACAAACAAGCAAAGACAAACACAAACAAAAACAAAGACCAAGCACAAGATTTTTTTTCCTGGTTTTCTGAATAGGTCCAGTACTTGAGGCCTATGTATGTTTCAGAGATTTGGGGAATTATTATTATTATTATAATTATTTTGGTTTTTGGGTCACACCTGGCAGTACTCAGGGGTTATTCCTGGCTCTATGCTCAGAAATCGCCCCTGGCAGGCTCGGGGACCATATGGGATGCCAGGATTCAAACCACAGTCCTTCTGCATGCAGGGCAGACGCCTTACCTTCATGCTATCTCTCTGGCCCCAATTTGGGGAAATATTTTGAGAAAATTTGATTAGCTCAAAAAAAAAAGAATGTTTTCCAAAAAAATTATTTGAATATTTTCTAATTATTTTATAGAAAGTACATTGAATTTGAAACATAGCTTGATTTTAGCATGTTTGATATGCTACCGAGGCTTTGGTCCTTTGGAGCTTGAACCTTTTGGAGCCTGGAACCTGAGGTCTTAGGATGGGGAAGAGGCACAAAAGGACAAGTGTTTCTAGGCCTTGCATGTGTGATGCTTTGGCTTCAAACCCTTATTTCGCACAGTCGCTTTCACATCCAGAATTAACTTGGGGGTTCTATAGGTTAGGAGCATCCTCAGGAGAAACCCTCATGACAAATAAAGAGAAAAACAAAGGGTAAGTGTCTCATCTCAGAAACTCTGGATTTCTTTCCCCAGGTGGCAGAAATTGGGCTCCTGAAAATGGACAATGCTTACAAGTTTCCTAATCTGCGATGCCGTGTGTGGGCCTGCAAGACTCACCTTCCCTCCAACACGGCTTTGCGTGGCTTTGGCTTTCCACAGGCTGGGTTTATCACTGAAGCCTGTATCACAGAAGTTGCGGTCAAATGTGGTCTGCCCCCTGAGAAGGTAACATGGGTCCAGGGCAAATGAGCTTGAACTTCAAAGATGAGGACTATCAAGGGAAATCATTCATGTTGAAGAATTTAAAATTCTAAAGGCAGAATGATTTGCCTGAGCAAGGCAGTTGCCTAGTTAATAATAAGCAAAGACTCTAAAGTTAGTTATTGATCTGTGGTTTCCTGTAGATTTTTTTTTTAAATATGGAACGCTTCACGAATTTGCGTGTCATTTTATTCAACTAGAGAATAAGAGGTTATGAGGTTAGGCTGAGTGAATAGTGGATCTTAACTTCTTTAGGGAATTGTTTCCATTGGTGATGGGTAGAACAGTGACCAATCAGCTCTGGGAAACTTACCTTTTTTTCTGCCTCCTTAACATCCTAGAATGCTGACATGCATTTTTGATCTTTTAGCCTCTTTACTCTTTAATCAGCTCTGCACCTTTCCTGGGGTCTCTTTTACCTAGAACGTTGGCATAGAGTTGGAGGGACATGGTGCTTGCTCACTCAATCTTTCTATCCTAAGTCTTCTGTAGTGGGGTTAAACAGAGAAAGGAAGGGATCTGAGAATACAGACAACATTTCCTTTGTGACTTCTCCAAGAAAACTCTCTCTGGCTTCTCCTAGTTAGATGAGAGCCACTTTTCAGTATGAACTTGCCCATGGACCCCCTGGCTATCAGCCTCACCAGAAATCCATGTTCCCAAGAGAAAGAGAGGGTGGAAACTCCAATTGACTCTCATCTGACACTTTATGCAGCATGCCCTGTTGCTCCTGATGCCACCCATTGTAGGGATTCATAAAATGCTTAATGGTTTGGACAACCTGGGTTAAAATACTTTGCTTTGTTCTTTACCTTAACTATTGACTAAACTTATACGAATTTTTGTTATTTCCCATTTGGAAGTGAGAGGTCTTGCCACAGCACCTAAATGTAACATGGAAATGAAATTTAGGGCCACTGTTTAATAGATGTAAATAAATGAACCTAGAATTAAGTGTCTATAGTGTTTGTGGACTGGATTGATTCTTATTAAGATATATAGGGAACAATTTCCTTCCTTTGAAAACTAACACAACCAAAGACAGAACATAACTGCTGTTGTATTTGATAGACAGAAATTCAGTAGAGGAGGAAGACAGCATAATGTACCAGCTTCCAGAAGTTGTAAGATCCAGTCTGGGCCTTAAAATATAAGACCATTTGACCAGCAGGACCATGGGTGGAAAAACTGTGTCAACTAGGTATGCCCACTGCAAACTTGCCTTTGCTTTTTTTAGGTTCGAAAGATAAATATGTACAAGGAAATTGATGAGACACCCTACAGACAAGAGATTGATGCCAAGAACCTCCTCCAATGTTGGGAGGAATGTATGACCATGTCTTCATACTCCCTGAGGAAAGATGCTGTGGAGAAATTCAACTCGGAGAACTACTGGAAGAAGAGAGGGCTGGCCATGGTGCCCCTCAAGTACCCTGTTGGCGTCTTAACCCTGGCTGCTGGTCAGGTCAGTTCTCCAAACTCATCAATTGAAGGGGCTGAGAAAATTTTTATTAAGTAGATTAACCATATAATAATAACATGATCGCTTGATCAAGCAATATTGAGGGGTTAGTAAAAAACATTCCCTTTGTTTATTCATTTGCTTTTGGGACCCTACCTGGTATTATTTAAGCACTTTAGTTACAAAAATGTCTTGGTTGTGTTTCAGTCATAAAATATACACTACCCTTCACCAGTGTATCTTTCCTGCCACTAGTGTTCCCATATCCCTCCCCCCACACCCCCTGCCTGTCTTCAGAATAGGCACGCTATTTCTCTCTCTCACTGTTATAGTCATAGTAGTTGTTAGTGTTGTTATTTCTCTAACTGCACTCACCACTTTTTGTGGTAAGCTTCATCATGAGCTGGTCCTTGTGGCCCTCATCTCTATTGTCTCTGGGTATTATTACCATACTGTCTTTTATTTTTCTTAAATCCCAGAGATGAAAGAGACTATTCTGTGTCTATCTCTTTGACTCTACCTCATCTCAGCCAGCATAATGGTCTCCAGTCTATTCATGTATAGGAAAATTTCATGACTTCATTTTCCTCTGTTCACATTCTTTGAGTACTTTTTCCATTGTTTGATCATTTGCTTTAAGACTTTCCCGATCTCTTCTGCTGTATAAAGTTGTTATGCATCTCATCTTCCAACTCACTGGTTCTGTCCTCAGCTGCTGTTACCCCGTTGGAGGGGTTTTTCATTGGGGTTTCATTTTGTCAACTAAGTTTTTCAAACCTGTTATTTCAGTTTGGAGTTTTCAGATTTCTATCTTCATATCCTCTTGATTCTTAATTGTGTTCCATTCAATCTATGCTTTCTTTGACTTCTACGAACATCTTCCATATTTCTTCTCCAAATTCCTTATCTGAGACGTTAACTAGGTATTGGCTGCTTTCGGGTTATCAGGCTAACCAACTTCATTCTTTATGCTTGGTGTTGGCCTGTGTTGTTTCCCCATTACCATGGTTGTAGTGCAGTTTTTTCCTACATATTATAGTTATGGTTCATTGGCTAAAAGATGTATGTGGCTGCAGAATCAGAGCAGCTGAGCTCCTCTGGCTCCATCCTTTGTGAGCAGGACAGTTCGCTTCTCTGAAGAAGCACCCCCAGGGGACGATGGGAAGGGTGTATGTGGGGTGTGGGGGTGTGGACCAAGGAGCAGGCCACAGGAGAGTTGAGGAGGTAGTCAGAATGGCTATTTGGGGCTAGGCGGTGGCGCTGGAGGTAAGGTGCCTGCTTTGCCTGTGCTAACCTAGGACGAACCAAGGTTCGATCCCCCGGTTCCCCATATGGTCCCCCATGCCTGTCAGGAGCGACTTCTGAGCAAATAGCTAGGAGTAACCCCTGAGCATCACCGGGTGTGGCCCAAAAAC
>PVKC010028451.1:0-15440 GCA_004027635.1 Crocidura indochinensis
TCTCTGATGATTAGTGATGAGGAGCATTTTTTCATGTGCCTTTTGGCCATTTGTATTTCTTTTTTTTATCAAAGTGTCTGTTCATTTCTTCTCCCCATTTTTTGATGGGATTAGATGTTTTTTTCTTGTAAACTTCTGTCAGTGCCCTGTATATTTTGGATATTAGCCCCTTATCTGATGGGTGTTGGGTGAATAGTTTCTCCCACTCAGTGGGTGACTCTTGTATCCTGTAAATAAAATTCTTGGGGGTAAAGAAGTTAATCCTTAGACAAGCCCTCTAAATCCTTTCTCCTATTGAGAGAGACAAAATTTCTCATTGAGCATGTCATTGCTTTGGCTAGAAATGTTCTCTCATTATATCACAATGTAAATGAACCCTGACTGAGTAACCCATTAAGCCTGGACCATCATTTACATATTTATGATATGGAACATATTACATCACTTTGCATCACCTCACAGTAGAGAAAGAAGTCATCAGGTTGAATAAGGGAGGGGGGAGACTAAGATCATGAATCCTCAGGAAAAGAATAACCCAGGAGTTCATCTGACCTCACCTCTTTCCTTTCACTATATTCTGTCCTTCCTGGATTGTTTTCTCACTCCTCTCCTCTTTCTTCACTTTTCTCAGTAAGAAATTTCTAGTTTTTCCTCCCTCTGCTCTGAGTCTCAGGAGCACTTTCAGTAATAACTGGTCCACAAAGAGGAAAGAAACCCCAGGATAGAGCAGAAAGGATCCATGGAAAGAGTGAGAGGGCTTTATGCCCTTGCTCCATTTATTCCTGAAACCCATCAGCCTTCCATACTTCCCTCAAAGTGGTTGTTCTTGGATTCAGAGAGCCAATAAATTCCCTTTTTGCCTAATTCTAGTTGGATTTCTGTAAGTTGCAATCCCAAATTCCTGACTAATACAACCCCTAATTTTTTCTTCCTGAGTACTGCTGTGCTATTCCTAAACCAAATATTCACATCCTGTATTCACATGCTTTTTAATTCAAAGGTAAGTGCTTACATTTACTACTGGGGAACATCATCTTGTTTTATTTATTCATAATTTTAGAGTAGCTGCTCCCATTCTATACACACTAATGTCTGTTATGCTACCAAAAACAATCTGTAAATTTGGGGTAGCAGAATTAGTCAATCTTCACAAGACCATCCTGGGTGGCAAGAAAAAAATGTTTTTTTCCAGTAATAGTGTCTCATTCAAAATAGACTTTTTAAGCTGCAAGAAACTGACTAGGTCCTTTTGGGTCAATGTTCATCTTTTGAAACACTCCAGTTTCTTTTCTCCAAGATGTAGACGGACTGAATGAGATTATGTGGGATTTTATAGCAACAAGAAAAGGGCCCCAAATCCAGGGGACATTCTATTCTCCATGCAGCAATACCCGGTCCCATCCCTGAGGTGGGATGATTTGTGATCCATCTGAGCCTCGATTCGTTACTTGTAATCCCCAGTGACTCTTCTCCTTCACTTCTGGTCACAAACTCATCACATATTGTCATGAAACTCAATAAAAATTGATACTTTTTGTCCAAATAGATTGTCACCAAAGCAGGAATGACAGAATTCAGAGATGACAACCCTGAGGAAAACTGTTTCACCTGAGGGTGAACCCAGGTTTAGAGACCTAAGATAAAGCATCAAGCTTCTTTCTGCTTCGTGTTTGATTAGTAAGCATTCTGTCTTTGCTGGTCAGTGGGTACAAGGCACTCAACTAATCTTGTTTTGGTGGATACAGCCACTTGACTAATCTTGTATGAGACAGCAAGTGGGAATTTGAAAAGTGTGTTTCTGGTCTTGAAGGTAAACAAAGTAGCATATGAGAGTATCTAAATTTTATGGGTTATTCTTTGCACTGAATCTTTTATTTCTTTCCCCCTTTTTTTGTTTGTTTGGTTGGTTTTGGTTTGGGGGCCACACCCAGCAGTGCTGAGCGGTTACTCCTTGCTCTACGTTCAGAAATCACTCCTGGCAGGCTTCTGGGAACATATGGGATGCTGGAGATCAAACCCAGGACTGCCCCGGGTCAGCCACATGCAAGGCAATTGCCCATTGGCTGTGCTACCACTCCAACCCCTCCCTTTTGTTTTCTTGGATATCTGGGCTATGGTAAATTAAAACACTACACTGTAACTTTTTATTATTATCATTATTATTATTATAATTATTACTGTTGTTGTTATTATTATTGTTTGGAAAATAAATTTGACTGTGCTCAGGGTTTATTCCTAACTTAAGATCAAGGACCACTCCTAGTATAGCTCAGAGGACCACATGGGATAAGGAAAATTGACCCCAGTTAGCAGAGTGCAAGGCCAGTGCCCTACCCCACTGTACAAACTCTCTGGCCCATGAACTTCTATTTTCATTCCAAACTCCTGAATTAAGAGGTGCCTTTCTGGGGCTACTAGAGGTGAAAATTTCTTAACTTCATGAATGATACAAACAAATCACAGCGGCTGTAAATGTTGCCTCCAGAGCATCTATCATGCTAGCTCCTGATCTGTCACACACTACGTTGAAAAGAATTTTCAAGTCACCTTTCATTACACCTAAGGAAACTAACTACCCTCCAAGGCAGGGGTCCTCAAACTTTTTAAACAGGAGCCCAGTTCACTGTCCCTCAGACCATTGGAGGGCCAGACTATAGTAAAAACAAAAATTACGAACAAATTCCTATGCACACTGCATACAACTTATTTTGATGTGAAGAAACAAAACGGGAACAAATACAATATGTGGCCCACAGGCACAATCTGGGCAGTTCATCAGTCCCTGAACCTTTGATTTCTTCAAGGTTCCTAATGACCAACATATCCTATTCTGTCTTCATTTCCCAGAGCCCTCTGCAATTTCAAGGAGTGGATTTTCTTAATGGGAGAGTTTTCTATGACATGATGCCTTGTTTCCCTCAGCCCTTGTGTGTGTGTGTGTGTGTGTGTGTGTGTGTGTGTGTGTGGTTTATGGGTCACACCCGGCAGTGCTCAGGAGTTACTCCTGGCTCCATGCTCAGAAATTGCTCCTGGCAGGAACTGGGGAGTCTAAAGGGGGAAAAAAGGAAAACAGAGAAAGAGAAAGAAAGAGAAAGAGAAGAAAAATGTATGCCCAGAGACAAGAAGGGGAGAGGATGTCAGGGAGGGTGAGAGGGAAGCTGGGGACATTGGTGGAATAAAATGTATACTAATGAAGTTGTATATTGTATGACTGTAACTCAATCATAAACAACTTTATCTGTGAGGATAAAACTATATTATGAGCATTTTATTATGTATGTACAATTTATATATTATATATTGTAACTCTGATGTTTATTTTTAAAACCTCAAGGCTATTGGAGAGTAAAGAACTTTTGAAAATCTGTTATCTTTCTCACCAAAATCGATCTTTTAAAAATACTATCAAGTATAAAAACTCAAAGCTTCCTTTTTCCAATATGACTGCTAAATTTAAACTTTGTCATTGCATTCCTATTACAAATATTCTAATTTTCTCCCAAGATAAGTAAATGCCTATCATTGAGAGAAGTCTGTAACATACTGGTAAAGTTATATACTAAAAATGTTAGATGTGAATCGTAAATATTTCCATTATACAAACACAGAAACAAAATTGAAGTCTAATTGTGTTTCATTCATTAGTTTCATCAATTAGTTTAAAAATCATTTGTGTCCCATTTTGGCAAATTAACATTTTCTTCCTTTCTCTCTCTCGTGCTTCCTCTCTCTGACTCTTTCCCTTACTTCTTTCCTTATCCCCTTTCTTCTTCTTCCTCTTCTTCATCATCATTAATTCAATGTATGCCAAATAAAACCCACACTTTTAGTTTTTCTTAAGGAAAGGAAATTGGATACATAAGATGCAGCAGACAATACTACATATGGTAGCCACCTACAGAGGTAGGTCTCATTAACACATTGATTAGTGCTGAGACTTGAAACTATGTATATCCTAAAATGCTCCAGCCATTATCTAACCCTGAAACCCTCATTTAGCAAGGCCAACCCCATCATTGATGAAATGTCTAGAAACTAGGAAAACCTCCCAACTCTGATACACCAGCCCAATCTCTTTTATTTAACATACTTAATTTTCTTTTTTAATTTATTTTTAATATATTTATTTTTTCTTTTCTCCTCTCTCTTATCTCTGTTCTCCCATCCTCTCTTTCTGAAGCTATACATAAACTAATTATTTAACTAAATTCAACCAGTTCTTAAGAGCTCAGACCCATCCTATTAGGGTCAGACCTTTAACAACTTAAGAATAGATCACTAATGTGTGTCTTTTTTGGGGGGTTTTTTGGGGTTTTTTTTTTGGTTTTTGGGTCACACCCGGCAGTGCTCAGAGGTTACTCCTGGCTCCATGCTCAGAAATTGCTCCTGGCAGGCACGGGGGACCATATGGGGCACCGGGATACGAACCGATGACCTTTTGCATGAAAGGCAAACGCCTTACCCCCATGCTATTTCCCGGGCCCCTAATGTGTGTCTTTATATGGGCTCTCCTCTGAATGCCAAACCTAAATTGTAAATAAGTCATACCTATAGTGTATATAGCCTCTCCTATATGCTATCCCCTTCCCTCCCTCAGAAATTCTACTATTCTTTCACACACCCCCAATCCCATCCAATATTCCTCCTTATTAACACTCTTTACCCTCAGTTCTTAACTCATTAGGTATCAAAACAGACCTCCTGCCCCAATAGGCCATCACCCAACTCCCAAGCAAAAGAACACCCTCTCAGCCTGACACCAACATGCGCCAGTTTTGATATGACATCCTGACAATGAGGAAATGGCAACAACTTGATCTAAGAGCAGGATGCCTTATCTCACCACCTAACAATAAGATGAAATCAGAATACATGTCATCCTTTGATCTGTGCAAAAGCCAAGATCACTATCTACAGAAGACTGACTGTGACAACCATGACTGGGCAGAACTTTTCCTGGGACCAATAAAAATGACCCTAGCCTAGGCTTTGGCCTACAATCTGTATAACAGCCAAGAACTCTAATTTTAGAGGTTTGACTGAGACAACTGCAACTGAGCAGAACTTCTGGAAACATAATGAAAGACTCTATCCTAGGCTTCATCCTAGGATTGGTGCAAGCATCAAGACTACCAATTACAGAAGACTGATTAAAACAACAGTGTTGGAACAGAACTTCTAAAACCATAAAGACTCTATCCAACGCTCTGTCCTATGACCTGTGCAAATACCAAGATCTCTAGTTACAGAGGCCTTTTTTCTTAATTTAATGCTATCTTTATTTATATTTATTTATTTAAACACCTTGATTACAAATATGATTGTAGTTGAGTTTCAGTCATATAAAGAACAGCCCCCTTCACCAGTGCAACATTCCCATCACCAATGTCCCTAATCTCCCTCTTCTGATTTAATCATCCATGACTGAGCAGAAAGTTTCCAGACACCACAAAAAAGACCTAGGGGAGAGTAAAAGAGATGTGTGGAGCCTGTTGTTATTCCCATGTCAGTATGCTTCAAGGGAGGAGAAAACCTGTATCTCTTAGGCCAAGAAAATTCCCTTTCTAATCTCCCCAATATTTGTGTGCCTTTGCAAAAGAGGAAGGGGGGGAAAAGCACAATTTCTTTTTTTTTCTTTTTCTTTTTTTTCATTTTATTTCTGGCTCATGATTATTGCTTAGTTGTTTCTGTATTGCAGTGGTGTTTTTGGGTATTTTTATGGTCATTGTAGTTTGGGGGGGTTTCTTTGTTTTGTTTTTGTTGGTTTTTTCCTTGTTTGTTCTTTTTTTCTTTTTTACTGTTTTTTCTTTATTAATGTCTTTATTTATATAATTTGATTACAAACATGATTGTAGTTGGGTTTTGGTCATGTAAAGAATACCCCCCTTTACCATTGTGATATTCCCATCACCAATGCCCCAAATCTTCCACCTCCCTACCCACCCACCCACCCTCCGCCTGTATTTGAGACAGGCTTTCTACTTCCCTCATTAATTCACATTGTTATGTTAGTTGTCAGTGTAGTTATTTCTCTAACTGCACTTGCCACTCTTTGTGGTAAGCTTCTTATTGTAAGCTGGACCTTCCAACCCTCATTTCTTTTGTCTCTGAGAATTATTGCAAAAATATTTTTTATTTTTCTTAAAACCCACAGATGAGTGAGACTATTCTGTGTCTATCTCTCTCCCTCTGACTTACTTCCCTCATATTTTTTGTCTTTTTGTGATGTTTTTCTTCCTTATCCCCTCTTTTCTTTTAAATTGGTATTTGTACCCTCTAGATGGAACCCTACCAGATTTGTTTTTGTTTATTGCTTTTGGGATGTTTTCTTGTTTGTTTGTTTTTGGTTTTTGTTTTGTTTTTATTTTATTTTGATTTTGATTTCTCTTCAAACAGAACCATATAAGTTGAATCATCTTGTTCTGCCTCATAAATTGAGGGGGGGTAAATGGATGGTACCAAGAGCAAACAATTGTATGAACATTGAATAGAAAAAAATTGATCAGTCTTAAACACTAAATTCAAATCCAATGACAATAGAATTGGTACCCATTCTACAATAACCTAGACATAGAGGAAACCACTTATACTAGCAACCCAGGAGACAAAGGAGAGTAATATGGGAATGCATACTGGGAACAGGGTTGGAGGGAAGACAACATTGGTGGTGGTAATGCCCTGGGTTCATTGCCACTCTAAATCTAAAATATTGCTGTGAAATATTTGTAATCCACTTTGGTCACAATAAAAATGATTTAAAAATGCAAACATGAAAAATCATTTGTGTCCTCATAGTTATTGATAAAAGAGATAAAAGTAAAGAAAGAGAGAATGGAGCTCCAAAACAGTAAAAATATTGCTTATCAGGAATATAGTGTAAAGTCAAATTGTTTTTGGAAATTTGTCACATAGCATAAAAAAATCTTATAGTGGCATAGACAAGGAGGTGGACTCTTCAGAAATGTGCCCTGGTTTGGATCCTTTTTTTATTATATTGCCTTTTTATGCTGGTGGCTGCATCAGAAGACATAAAATTTAAGACAAATCCCATTAAGTCATAACAATTTTATTCTCTTTCAGCAATTTTATTCTCTTTCTTTCTCTGTGCCTCATTTTTTCCTAAAGGCATTATCTTAATAGGTGAATTCCAAAGGACCTTTCAGCTCAAATATTTCATGTCTGATAGCACTAAAAATTGAAAAATATGCCTTCCAATTGCATTTGAGCCAAGATGAAGCATAAATGAAGATTGAAAATAATGGAACAGAAATGAAAAGTATTGAAGATTAAAGGAAAATGATCTTCATATGAATGAAAAATAAAGGAAATCCCAAATATTAATACCTGTGTAGAAATCCATGAAATGAAGAGACACAGAGGGATTTTAAACATAATGTTGGTGATACACTCAAAGACTAACTGGAGCCATTAATACTTCACACATCGATTTTATGGACTTCATTTTGAAGACACTCATATTTTAAAATTCTAGCTCCCTTAACCCCATACTATGAGATTTAAAATGGGAAGCCTCTTCATATTCTCTACCCCAATCACAGACATAGCTAGTTACTAGACCATTTCAGTATTTCTGGTTAGCCAGAAGAGCAAAGTCAATGTACTTAGAAATAAACCAGAGCAGCAAACTCAAGTGAAACAGTTTTGTGGGTCTCTGTTTTCTAATGCTACATAAAGAAAGGCTTTGAATAGTGCTAAATTCTGGGAAGAATCGTGGTGAGTACTTTCTAAGATTTTAAAGTCAATGGGGGATATAACTGAGAACATAAATTCTAAAACCATCTTAAACTCAATGTTGGAAAAAGAGAGGTAAAGTGTTCTTTTCAGGGTGAAGAAGAAAAATAAAATGCTCATTAGAGCCTTAGAATGAATCTACTCTTACAAGGTTAATCCATGAATAAACTAAGAAATAGAAGTTAGCCCAGAAATTCCTTATGGATTTACAAGTTTCTATAAGTCCCAAAGGAGTGGGGTTTAAGCTATAAAGTTGCTGAAGTACACAGGTTGTACAGTGTAGTGAGACTTTGTAAACTGACATCTTTCCACAACAAAGACACTACTGATACCAAAACTCAGACCTATCTGGCTTTCTGTCCTCTGTGTCAAAGGTACTTAATGTGGGTTTAAGAGTAACTTTATGGTTACTGGCTCAAGAAGAGGAAATTTTGAGAGATATTGGAGATGTAAAAGCAGAAGAAACTATCTAAATTTCTTTTTAAAATTAAGATTTGAGTCCATTTAATTTAATTTCAATCTCAAGTTGGTCATGGTGAATAGTATATCAATATTCAAAATTCTTAAAAAAAAATCTTTAGACCAAAACTTATAAAACAAATGTACATATTCTTTTATTCCTTGTATTAAATAAAATAGAAAAATTAAAAAAATTAAAAATTAAAGAGTCTATCAAATCAAAGGCAACAGTAAAGGTTTCATTTCATCTTTCATTCTATGTCCTATCTGACACCCCATAGAAGGAATTTTGGTTTGCCGAGCTTTTGGATATTGTAATGAACTCAGTTAATTGTTTTTTGAAGAAAATAAAGTTTTTTAAGTACTGAAAGAATATCTCAATGGGCAGGAATATAGGCATTGAATGTGAAAAGGTCTTGATTCAATCTCCACCAGTGTGTGATCTCTTGTACCACCAGGAGTAACCCTCAAGCAACAAGCTAAGAGTAACCCTGATCATGGCCATGTTTTTTCCCTTTAAGAAAAATACTATGTTAAATTCTTCTCTGATAGTCAACCTAATGCCTTTTATGAAGCCTACTTTGGCATAATGCAATGTTCTTCCTTAACTGAGGAAGAATCAAATATGTATGTACTATATAGGAGAGAGAAAATTTATCAACATCGAAGCTATTAAAACAGTTATCTTTGAGTTTAATCAGACATTCTAATTTATCTATAAAGATTTAATAAAAATTATTTCAGAATATTCAGTCATAACTTTTTTAATTTTTTAAACCATTGTGATTTACAAAGTTCTTCATCAATGGGTTTCAGACATACAGTGTTTTGAGACCAATCCCACCACTAAGGTCAACCTCTCTTCACCAATATTCCCAGAGTGCATCCCATGCCACTACCCACTAGCCCCCAACCTGCTAGCATATCAGATCCAATTTCTAAGCATAGAGCCAGAAGTAACCATTGAGTATTCCCAGAGTGGCCCAATATTATCAAAATATTGTCAAATCCCAAAAATATTGTCAAATCCAATCCTTTGATTCTTAAGGGCAAATACAGGGACTGAATCTACCATATTCAGATATTCTATGATTACTTTCAGTCAATCTTCTTATATATAATTACATATTATAAATATCAAAATCTTCTAGGTGTCACAATTTTATAATCTAATTGGAATTTCTTTAAGTATAAAGATAGGTTATAGTCAATATATTCAAGATATAACTCATAATCTTTCCTCAACCCTAGTTCTCGTTCAAACTTATCTCATTTGCATATTTGTAAACTACAACCCACTTCATTCCATATACATAATAAACTAAACCTTTTTTTTTCTTGAGAGGGTTTCTGGGACATGCCTAGAGGTAAGAATATAAACCAAAGGATCACTGTCCTGGGTATGTAAAACATGCAGACTTAGCCAGTTTATAGTAATTAGAATTTGGATTTTAAGAGCCATGCGTGAACAGAAAATAAATGTTTCTAAAAATCTTTGCTGGATTTGGTATTTGTCTTGGGTAACCTTGAACAACTTCTAGGCTCTGGGCAGATGCCACATCTTTCCATTGACTGGTCTTGAGGAACATCATGAGGAATTTTCTTCAGTGCTACTCCTGGATATGCTTCTCTCAGAAAAGAGACTATTCAAGCCACTTAAGTACAATTACAATCTCCTGAAGTCCTTCAGAATCTTTGAGGTCCTAAGCATTAAGCTACCCATGAACTCTCAGTTCCTCATCTTCTCTCCCAGCTTCACAAAATGTAGGATTAGTCCTTGGAACTTCCCATTTGCCCCATTTGAATGCTGATAGATGTAGATCTAGATGTTCAGAGATATTTGAGATCATAATCTTGCCTTCAAACTAAGAGTCAAGACCAGAATGTTATTGAATACAAAATAGATATGCCTTTAAAAGGAAATACCCTGCCTTTCTTTCTTTTTTTTTTTTTTTTTGGTTTTGGTTTTGGTTTTGGTTTTTGGGTCACACCCAGCAGCTCTCAGGGCCTATTCCTGGCTCTACACTCAGAAATCGCTCCTGGCAGGCTCGGGGGACCATATGGCATGTCAGTATTTGAACCACCATCCTTCTGCATGCATGGCAAACACTCTACCTCCATGCTCTCTCTGGCCCCAGTACTCTGCCTTTCTATAAAACCAAATATGGTATTTCCTCTTAATAAATTTTATATTGACAACAATGGTTGCAACTACAATTATAACAGCTGAGACAAAAATTAAAAGTCTTGGTAAATGGCACCAAACTCTTGAGTCAAGAAACCTAAATGGGTACATAGAAGGAAAAGAGAAGTACCCACTTTCAGTGAAACCGGAGCTTTTTGACAGTGATGTTCATTTTCAAACAAGGAATTCCATGTTTTCCTGAGGTATTAGATATGAAAAAGTCAATAACCCTGCAATGACTCATTGAAATGTACCCAATATGGCTGTAAGTTCACTGGGAGACCCCCATTGGCATTGCAAGCTATAAATTATGGTCATTCCTAAGAGGTAACAAGAGAGGTTCTGTCAGCTGTGCAATTACTTTGTTTTGGCAGGACACTTTGGAGTCAAGAAAACATTGGCTGGAATTCAAGGCCAAGATTTTGGATCAGCTGCCACCATAATTTTTCAGAAATGTGATGACTGTTCCTCAAGAAATAGTTTCCTAAGTAGGCTGCAGGAATGTCTCCTGTACATATTCAAAAATGATTTAAGGAATGAAACACTGTGGTACCTACCAGTGCAGCATAGTTTTCATGGGCTACTCAGGCAAAGGATGAGATTTGTAGGTAGTATCAGAAATCCTCATCATCACATGCAGTAAAGGAATGACGGTGACTCTAACTGAAGTAGAGAATGACTGAACTCAGTTTCTGCCTTGTATGTGAGCATAGCAATGTAAGATCTATGAAAGTTACCTAGCTATATCTCTTCTTTACAGAAAGTTCTGTGTTAGGCATAAGCTTTCTGTATTTCTCAGTATCCTATTTGGATATAACAATAGTGGAGAGGAGAATCCTGGGAACACATGAATGACCCCAATTCCAGAGCCACTGAAATCTAGTCTCCATTTTATTTCTATCCACAGCCCTTCATATATATATATATATGGTATATGGTACGAATGAAGTTTATATATATATATAAACTTTATACATATATATAAACTTCATTCATACCTTAAAAATAAATTCAGGAGAACATGACCATTTGCATACCCAAGTATGTAGAGAATGTTCTTTACCCTTTTGAAATGTGTTGTATTGAACCTAGACAAACACTTTGTTGTAAACACTATATATTGTGGTTGTCGAGAGGTCAATAGTGAAACTGAAAGACAAGTGTTCATCTGAAATACCATTTTGGGGAACTCAGATAAGATGGTTCTAAGTCAAGTTTAACCAGCAAGAACAGAGAGTGAAAATTACTGATCCTTTGGGGAGAACTCTGAACTCTGCAAACATCATCTGAGAAATGAAGGAAGTTTTTAAAGTTCTTGTCAACTTTTAGTCACTTTATTAGCCTTGTGAGAATAAAATTAATGTGGAGAGTTCTTTGAGCTATCCTTTTCCAGTTTCCAGGATTCCAAGAGAATCCTTTTCCAGTTTTCTTTATACTCCCTTAGGCAGATAAGATCTCAAAGCAGGGCCATATCAAGGATGACCTAATGCTGGTTCCTAAATATTTGTATAGTTAACACAAATGATTTCTAAACCAGAAGCTAAAGAGTCTTGCTCTGTTTAGAAAATAATAAGCATTGACCTAAGGAAAAAAATGCAGAAGTTTCTATTGTGTTTAAAATGGTTTCTCGTTGTTTCATATCTACTTTAAATGTTAAAAAAGATAAAATTGTACATATGTGTCCATGTATGAACTGAAGTCTTACATGGAAGGTCTACCATGTTACAATGGAATTTTTATTTTCTCTCTATTTTAGTATGTTTCCTACTTTGCCACGAGTGCTTGTGCAGATGGGGAATATTGAGGAAAAGTCTGTAAACTTGACAAATTGAAACAAGTTCTACAGTGAAGCCTCTATGTTCAGCTTTCTCCTTGGAGTCACATCCTTTGGTGTGACATCCTTTGGTGTCCTTTGGGTTATTCCTATCCCAACTAGCAAAGCCTACATCAGAACACAGGAACCTCACTAGAATGCTGCAGGTGTGAGACAACAATTTGGAACTAAAAACTAAGACAATAGCATCATTTTTAAAGTCAGGAAATTGAATTATTTCAAGGAATAAAGCTCTCTGATCTCTCAGGACAGAACTTTATCCAAGGCCTTATAGAGTGCAGGAAATTCATCCTCATAGTCTAATTTCTTTGGCGGATGGGCAGGGCTCTTCATTCCCCACCTTTCATAAGGTGTGTTGAATAGTCTGGGGAAGCCCTGTGCTTACTGATTATCAGATGTAAACATTTTTATAATGTCTTTATTTAAACACCCTGATTACAAACATGATTGTAGTTTGGTTTCAGTCATACAAAGAATACCCCCCTTCACCAGTTCAACATTCCCACCACCAATGCCTCCTATCTCTCTCTTCTCCCACCCACTGCTTTAAAGAGACCCACTTAACCTCTCAACACATCCATTTCTGTATCTGTGAAAGAGGAACATGGTTGAGGGGGCAAGTTTTGGATTCACCTCCTAGAACTGAGAATGGCAAAGAGTTACTTGCTTGTAAACAATTAGCAACCAGGTTTTCAGTGGAAACATGCCATGGTTTGTGCTGTTTTTTGTTTGTGTGGTATAAGCCGGGCATGGAAGTATCGGGGTCTGTGACAAATATAAGGCATATGAAATCCTATATTGGGCCCTGGTGCATGATGGGATAAAGACTTGTGCTTCTCATCAGCTGCCATTGGCCTGTCGACCTACATTGTATAGTTTATGCATGACATTTTAAATAAACAAGTGACCCTTCACTGAAACAAGGTTCCCCATTCCTGGTGTAAAGATTCAGACCAAGACTCCTACCTAGCCTATTTCAGAAGATTTAAAGAGGACATATAAATTTCCTTTGAATATTTCATTTAGTACAACCCTTTAATGGGCATAACCATTAACAAATATCTTCTCATGTAGTGGCAATTTCCCTTAGCTTCAGGATCTGTTCAGTACAGAATACTAGTAGACAAATATCTGTTCAAAGTTCATGTAAGCAAAAGACTCTGGGGACTCTTGGTCTTGACACCTCGGGCTCCACATGCACTAGTAATTCCCTGTGACATTGCCCCTTTTTGCATTGGCACATTAAATGGGATAAGTTAACAGATGCAAGCAAGTTCTTATCTAATAGAGATGGGAACATAAAATTTTTTATATTGCAGTGGAATATTACACCCTAAACACTTGGCATAATGACTTGGCTTAGAATCCAGTTGATTGGACGTTGACTATTCATCCCAGAACCATGGGTACCATCTATGGAAACAAACATGATTTCCTACACCAGCTCCAGGAACATAAATTCTACCAAGGAAGGACCCACTACACTATAAAACTGACGTACTCCAAAGATAATTCTTATATTACCCTGACAACCAGCAACAGCAATAGTCTGCTTTTAGGGCAGGATTCTCTGCAATGTTAACTGATGGTGAGACAGAACCAGAAGACACTACACTACAAACCACCCCGTCTTCGACATAGGACCTGTACAGAAATTGGGATCTATAACTACAGAAACCTGACAGCAACAACTGTGAGACTGAAAGCAGACCACCAAGAATGACTAGAGGGTAGGAACATGTCTGGAGCCTTGAGTTTGTCTTATGCCAAAATACTTCGGGGGTAAGATCTCCCTGTTTTTTAGGCCAAAGGCCTTTCTTTCAATTTCTTCCATATTTTGCTTTACCTTTGCAAATAACAACTGCTACACACACACACACACACACACACACACACACACACACACACACACTAACACACACAAACACACACACCATTTACTTTTTTTTTGTATCTCCCATCTCTAAAGGAAAAAAAGGAGCATACTAAACCTTTGGCTATTATATTAATGACTTTATTGGTGATACAATAATTTTCACAAATATAACTGCTAATGAACTCTCCCCTTCTTTTTCGATTTATTTAAATTTTCTATTCTCTTTCTATTTTTTAATAACTTTGCTTCTGTCATTCTGAAACAAATGCATTATGATCAGTTATGTCAACTGTGTGATACATTTTCTTTAAATAAATTTTAAAAAAAGAATGTTTTAACTGGGCTGGAGCTATAGTACAGTGAGTAGGGCATTTGCCTTGCATTTTACAGACCCGGGTCTGATTCCTGGCATCTCATATGGTCCCCAGAGCCTGCCAGGAGGAATTTCTGAATGCAGAGCTAGAAGTAACCTCTGAGAACCACCTAATGTGGCTCAGGAAAAAGAATATCTTTATTCACCAATAGACTCGAAAAGTTCCTGCAATGTTAATAATTGTATTTCCTGAGAACCAGTACAAGCCTCATCCAGCAATGTCACTAGTGGGTCTGGATTCTTTAATATGACAGACATAAATCAAAAAATGTTAATAATTTTAAATAAAAATATAATAATGAAGAGAGGTTGAAATTTACTTGAGCAAGAAGATTGGATCTTCAGGGTTTGATTCCTATTACCCTATGAGGCCTACCAGGGAATAAGACAATTGCCCTGCATATGGCTTACCTCAATTTAACACCAGAACCTCATAAAGTCTGCCTATTACTACTAGGAACAATCCCTGAGTTTGGATTAAGCCCTAAGCACTGCAAGGTGTGGTCCAGGAACAAAAAATGTCTGTGTCTGAAGTGTAATAGTGATGACGGTTGAGATACCAGGTGGACAGTTTCATTTAGATACAGTCTTGGGAGTTTGCCTGGGAGCCCAAAATACCTTTGACATCACCCCAGAAGCATTGTAGGAGACCAGATCTCTTGGGTGCAGCAGTTTCCCGGAGCTGAGTGGATACTTAGTACTGGCACTTATATTGAAGGAAGTGGAGGGTGACATGGCCTGGGACAAGCACCTAGATCTGCCTTTCTTATTGCTCCTCGGCTGTAGTAGACCCTTTTACAAGAGTCATCTCTGCTCTCTTGGTCCTGGTGTTCTTGGAGGTGACGGTGCCTGAAAGCACTGGACACATGAAAGCTCATTTTGCTCTCATGACTCACCTGCCAGCCTGCCACTTGTCCTCCTGGCCCACTGAAATCTAAAAATCTAAGTGAACTCAATACAC
>PVKC010028452.1:0-15437 GCA_004027635.1 Crocidura indochinensis
GTCCGTAGTCGGCTTAGCAGAGAGGAGGAGAGGAGAGGCCTAATTCTTACCTTTTTATCAAAGTCCCTGTCATCAATGATCTCTTATCTTTTATCTAGTCATTTGCAAATGAATGACATTTCAAAAGAAGTTGGCTTTGTGTTGTGTGCCCCCCTCCCCACATTGTCAATAAGCCTCTGGAAAGTGAAAATCATAAAATTGTATGGTCTGGTTGCAGACCAGAATCCTGTTAATAATTCCAGGCTCATTACCAAAGGATAGGATTGAACTGTCATACAAATTATGAGGAAAAGGAAAGGTGGTGAACTTTTATTTCATTGTTAAATAAGCCTGTAGAACTGTAACAATTTGAAATAATTGGGTTTTTCTCTTCCCCCTAAATTCCTCCCGCCATTTTCCTTGTTTTAATCTTCATTTTCATTTTAATGGAAGTGTGTTGAAGCTTGAGGGGAAATCTATAATGATGTTACAAATCATATGGAGAATTAGGGAAGAGGAATATGGACAATTATTCTAGCATGGCTTCCTTCCTCAGACACTGAGGCCATCTGCTTTGATTCAAAGCAGTCATTCAAACTTCCCTATAGGTTTATGAATGTACCATTCTTTTAAAGTTTTTGTAGTTAATTTTGGACGAGTTGTTAAGCATATTTTTAGTAAGTAGATTTTAAAAAACATTTATGATTGTAAGCAGTTCTGGAGTTAGACTTTTAACTCTACTATTTTGTTTCTTTCTTCTCTTTATAGTTAAACATGTAATTTTTCTTTTTTTAAAATATATTGAATCACCATGAGTTGCCAAATTACAAAGTTATTCATAATAGAGTTTCAAGTGGGATATGGGAAATATGGGAAAGAGTTTCAAATATGATGTTCAAATACCAGTTCCTTCACCAATGTGCCCTTCTCATTCCTACATCCCTACTTTCCCTCCCACATGTTTCTGCAGCAGGCACTTTCCACTTTTTCTTTTTTATTTTAAGGCACTGTGATTTGCAGTACTGTTTCTGAAAGTGTACCATGTCTACTACTTTACTATCTTGGGCCAGTCATTTCAATCTCATAATAAATTCACAATAAACTCAAAAACAAAATTTATGAGTCTACAACCTCACAGGAAACATTGTACTCAATGGTAAAATACTGAAAACTTTCTCTTTAGGATCAAGCACAAGATAGGATTGCCCACTCTCACCAACTACTAGTCAATAAAATATTTGGGATACCTTCCCAGAGTTCTTAAGAAGTAAAGATATATTAAAGGACCCCAGATAGGATCAGAATTTGTCAAACTCTTGCTATTTGCAGATGTTACTTAGATAACCCAAAAAACTCCACACTAAAATTTCTAGAAACAATGGACATATACAATAAAGTGGAACCCTACAAAAATTAACACACGGAGCTGGAGAGATAGCATGGAGGTAAGGCGTTTGACTTGCATGCAAGACAGTGGTTCAAATCCCGGCATCTCAGATGGTACACCGAGGCTGCCATGAGCGATTTCTGAGTCAGGAAATCTGAGTGCAGTCAGGAGTAACCCCTGAGTGCTGCCGGGTGTGACCCTAACCCCCCAAAAAATTAAAACACAAAAATATATGTCTTTTCATATACAAATAATGAAATAAAAAAGAGTGAAATTCAAAAAATCCCACATAAACAATTGTGTCTCAAAAAATAAAATAAAATAAAGAGCAACTGGGAATCAGCTTAATAAAAGAGGTGTAAGACTTATATAAAGAGAATTATTAATTACTGCTAAAAGAAATAAAGCAGAACATGAGGACATTGGAATACTTCCTGCTCATGGCTTGGAAAGATTAAAATTGTCTAAATGACAATCTTGCCTAAAGCATTATACAGATACAATGCAGTTCATATAAAAGTTCCCATAACAGAGGGGCTGTAGTGATAGTGCCACAGTAGGGATGTGGCTTACCTTGCACATGGCTGACCCAGGATGGATCTGGGATCTATCCCCGTTGTCCCATATGGTCCCCCAAGCCAGGAGCGTTTTCTGAGCATATAGCCAGGAGGAACTCCTGAGCTTCATGGGTGTGACAAAAAACAAATAACCAAAAACCCAAAACAAAAAACTCCCATAACAAGGGCCAAAGCCATGGAGCAAATGGTAAGGTGTCTGCCTTGCCTGCCTAGCCTAGAACTGACCATGGTTTGATCCTCCAGCGTACCAAATGGTCCTCCAAGACAGGAACAATTTCTGAGCGCATAGCCAGGACCAACCCCTGAGTGTCACCAGGTGTGATCCAAAAACAAACTAACAAACAAAAATTCCCATAACAGAATCCTCTCCACCATAAACATTGCCTTCTTTGCAGGCTTCCCTCAGCCTCATATTGGGTTACAGTGTCATCACTGGTCACCTACCCTTTGGGTCAGCCAGGTTTGAGTCTGGGAGACAATAGGTGTCCTCACATCTTAATCGCTTCCACCAAACACAAATGGGGCTGTCTTTTGAAATCTTTTTCTTATTTTTTTTTTCAGTTTCCTTCTGGGTCCCTGCACCATTGCTGATTATTTTACCCGGGGGGGGGGGTCAGGGGGTGTATAGTCAGCTCTGTGTCTGGGCAGGAACAGGGAAACTCAGGTCTTCCACCAAGCACAAACTGAGCTTTTGTTGCAACCCACCATCAGCCTCTTTCTGGGTTCCAGTGCCATCGCTAATTGCCTACCCTTTAGGAACAGAACAGTTTGTGTCTGGGAGACAATTAGGAAACCCTCTACTTCCCATAGCCTTTCTTTTTCCAAATCTCATGGACACTAGTATATGTGTGCGAAGTCATTTCCATTTTTATCAAGATATACCTCAAACCACATTACATGCAAACAATTAAATAGATAACTTTAAACACCTGATAATCCTCATTCCAAATCACCAAAATGCAAAGATCAATGCAAAGAGCTAAGGAAGACACCTACACTGGGAATTATGGAGAGAAATTCTGGCAAATCTCCAAATTACCCTAACGCCTAAACCTTACAGGAGAAGACCTAAAATAAAAAATTAATGATTTAGCAAGAAATCAAAGAGTAAGTAGCCTGAGAAATTAAGAAATCTTTAGATGAACAACTCAACCAACTTAAATAATTCTCTCAAAATATAAGACAACCTATACAAATGGAACTGAAGGAACTAAAAATATGTTAGCAAGTCAGAGTAATAGAATTACAGAGAGATAATTCACATAGACGAACTTAAAGACAAATTACAAGCCATAAGTAATAAAAAAAGTCAAAAAAGAAAAGAGAGATAAATACTGGAAGAAAATGTAAGATACTTAAATAACAGACCAGAGAAATAATCTCAGTATTATAGGATACTAGAAGGGGAAGAAAACAGGAAAGAGGACAAACATGTAATGAGAGAGATAAGAGAATGTCCTTCCCTTGGGAAAGAGGTTCCTCTACAAATCCAAGAGGAAAAAGTGCCAAACAAAATAGACCCTAACAGAATAACATCAAGACACAAAGTAATCCAAATGGCAAAAACCAGAGAGATGGTCTTTTTATAGTAAAAAAAAAGGGAGAATAAAAACCTCAAATATAAAGGAACAAGATATAAGAATCAAACAGTATCTTCCATTTGAAATAACTCAGGCAAAAGAGTGGAATGACATGGTGACAGAGGAAAAAAGAATAAAAAAAGAGTAAAATGACATAGTCAAACTACTGAATGAAACTTTCTTCTTTTTATATTTCCTTACTGAAATATTGACCTTTTAAATCTTTATTTAAATACCATGATTACAAACATGACTGTCGTTGAGTTTTAGTCACAAAAAGAACACCCCCACCACAACAATCCCACCACCAATTCACCCCATGTCCCTCCACCCACACCCCTGCCTGTATTCGACAAAGCAACCTACTTCTCTCACTCATTAACATTGTCATGGTAGTTATTATTGTTTTAACTTCATTCACCCCTCCTTGAGGTGAGCTTCATATCATGAGCTGGTCCTTCTGGCCCTTAGCTCAAGTGTATCTGGGATTATTACAATAATGTCTTTACTTAAAAAAAACCTGTAGATGAGTGAGACTATTCTGTGTCTATTTCTCTCTCTCTCTAATTTATTTCACTCAGCATAATAGATTCCATGTACATCCATGTATGGGATAATTTCATGACTTCATCTCTCCTGACGGCTGCATAATATTCCATTGTGTATCTGTACCACCATTTCTTTAGCCATTTATCTGTTGAAAGGCATCTTGGTTGTTTCTATAGTCTGGCTATTGTAAATAATGCTGCAATAAATATAGGTGTAAGGAAGGGATTTGTGAATTGTATTTTTGTGTTCCTAGGGTGTATCCCTAGGAATGGTATATCTGGATTATATGGGAGCTCAATTTCCAGTTTCTGGAGGAATCTCCATATCGTTTTCCATAAGCATTCCCACCAGCAATGAATGAGAGCTTCTTTCTCCCCACATCCCTGCCAGCACTTACTGTTTGTGATATTTGTGATGTGAGATGGTACCTCATTGTTGTTTTGATTTGCATCCCTCTGATAGTTAGTGATGGGGAGCATTTTTATGTGCCTTTTGGACATTTGTATTTCTTCTTTGAGAAATTGTCATTTTTTCTCACCATTTTTGATGGGGTTAGATTATTTATTTTCTTGTTAAGTTCTGTCAGTAACTTGTGTGGGTAGCTTTTGTATAGAAGGCACTATTTCCTTTGAGGTGCAGAAGCTTCATAACTTAATATATGCCCATCTGTTTATCTGTTTCCACTTGTATGGAGAATGCAGTCTCTGACTTGAAGATGCCTTTAGTCTCATAGTCATGGAGTGTTTTACCTACCTGTTGTTCAATATACCTTATGGTTTCGGGTCTGATATCCAAGTCTTTAATCCATTTGGATTTGACTTTTGTGCATGGTGTTAAATGGAGGTCTGAGTTCACTTTTTTGCAAGTGGCTGATCAGTTGCTCCAACACCACTTTTTGAAGAGACTTTTCCTTGGTTCATTTTGCATTTCTTGCACATATATCAAAGATTAATTGATTGTATATCTGGGGCACATTCTCTGAATACTCAAGTCTATTCCATTAATCTGAGGGTCTGTCTTTATTCCAGTACCAAGCTGTTTTGTTGACTATAGCTTTGTAATAGAATTTAAAGTTTGGAATAATGATGCCTCCCATACTCTTTTTTCCAAAGTGTTTCTCTACCTATTTATGTGTGTCTATTATTCCAAATGAATTTCAGGAGTGTTAGAACCATTTCTTTTTCTTTTTTTGGTTTTTGGGTCACACCCGGCAGTGCTCAGGGGTTACTCCTGGCTCCATGCTCAGAAATTGCTCCTGGCAGGCACAGGGGACCATATGGGGCACCGGGATTCAAACCGATGACCTTTTGCATGAAAGGCAAATGCCTTACCTCCATGCTATCTCCCGGGCCCCACCATTTCTGAAAGAAACTTTCAACCTAGAGTTCACTTCCCAGCAAAACTCTCATTTACATGAGAGGGAGAATTAAAAACATTCTCAGACAAAAAATAATTCACAATATTTGTGCTAACCAAACCGACCCTAAATGAACTACTCAAAGAACAATTATACAATTTGTAGTTGTCATGAACACCATTAGCCCCAGAATCCGGTGAGGAAAAGAAGCTACTGAGTGAGTGTAAGAGGAGAAACACAGAACTCATATTTTCTTCTATATTTCAAAGGGACTTTCCGCAACAGATACAGCTGTTTAGATTGAGCAGTTGTCTAATTATTTACTCTTTATAGATGTTTATAATACTGTTCTTATACTTTTATCCACAGAAAGGGGTGTATAATGAATTTGGAAGACATGAACTTCCACTACAGTGCTCTCTATAAGAACTATTAATGTCTTAATTTTACTAGGTCTATGATAACTCCTTGATGTGGAGTTTTAGGTTAGTCACCCTAGTTCCGCATTACAATGCTATACAATTTTTAGACTTAGAAGAGAGTGCTCATTAAAATAATTTCATAGGGGCTGGAGCAGTGGTGCTAAAGGTAAGGAGTATTCCTCTCTGCGCTAGCTTAAGATAAATTGTGGTTTGATCCCTCAGCATCTCATATGCCACCCCCCAAGCCAGGAGCGACTTTTGAGCACATAGCCAGGAATAACCCCTGAGTGTCAATGGGTGTGTACAAAAAGAAAACAAAATAAAACAAAATAAAAAGATAATATCATGACAAAAATTTTAACCTATTTCATTTTCTACTCAATTATACCTGCTAATATAATCTAATGTTTATGTTCTCAGATAGCAAAGCAATATGCAACTACATGACATAAACTCCTGCTACTGTGCTCATTCATTGAATATGTTATTGTAATCTGTTTTCAATTGTATTAGTTTGCCATTGTAACATAATGCTTATGCTTTTAGTTTACTTTTAGGAAAAGAACCTGGATGCTCAAGATCCTCTATACCAGTGGTCCTCAAACTACGGCCTGCAGGCCACATACTTTATTTGTTCCCATTTTGTTTCTTCACTTCAAAATAAGATATATGCAGTGTGCGTAGGAATTTGTCTGCAGTTTTTGTTTTTACTATAGTCCAGTCTCCAACAATCTGAGGTACAGTGAACTGGGCCCCTGTTTAAAAACTTTGAGGACCCCTGCATGGTATAGACTTGTCTTACAGTGCTCATTACCTTACTGCTTAAAGTTCACCTCCCCAACAATGGCTGGCCAAGATAAAGGAAAAGCTTTCCATCTGACTTGCCAGATTTACATTTTTAAGTATTCTGACCCATACTACCTGGGTCAGCTAACCCATGGATTGAACTTCGGTGTCTATGTGTGCACATGAGTGTATGTGTTGGCCACTTCAATGTCTGTGTAATGTTTATCTGTAATATACATAGTCTTTCTATGTTGTACATTTTCCTTCCTGTTATATATATATATAAATACATATATATACATACATACATATATCCCCTCATTTCCCTTTCCTCTTGCCACCTTATTAATCCTTTTCTAGCCCTTTTCTCTCTCCCCAGATCTATTATTTCCTCCCATGTAACCCTTTTTACCCTCAGTTCTTAACTCCTCAGGAACCAGAACATTCCCCATTCCCCATCCAGCTGCCAACAAGCTCCCAAAGCAGGGGTGGCAAACAAGTTTGACACAAAGAGCCAAAATTTTAAACTCTGAGATTCAGAGAGCCACACCACTCAGTGACCTGCCAAAACAGATAAATCCTCACACAAGAACATATAATTTTAACAATAATATATTAAACACATATTGCATTTTGCCATTTTGAGTGAGGGTAAAAATCTTCCAGGGATGGTGAGGGTATGCTGCGTCCTCCTCACTAAGAACTAATGGCAAGATGTGACACAACATGTGACACACAGGTCCCCCCACTAGCTGGCCTGTGCAGTTGTTTCTGAGGGATGAGAGATGACACAGCCTGGGGGCGGGACTACGCGCTCAGAGATCTCTCCTAAGAGGTCCCTCCTCAAAAGCAGCATAACAAAATCCAAACTAGGCAAAGAGCTACAGTATTCAAAATAATGGTAAGAGGCAAAGAGCCTCATTCGTTTTGGCTAGGAACTACATACGGCTCAAGAGCCACTTGTTTGCCACCCCAGTCCCAAAGCAAAATGATTCCCAGACCACCTTGCCTCAATCCAAAAAGAAGCTGCCACCACAACTGCTGTTAATTTGCTCTCAGCAGTCCCTTTTCCACACCTCTCTTTACTATAGACTGTTGCTTGCTACCAGATTTAGTTTCTGAGAAGCCCCCAGAGGCCCAGGTAGGATATTTCCAGGAAAATCAACTTTCAAAGACATCATCAAAGAGATGCTCCCAGTGTTAAATACTACATGCAATCAAATCCTGCATGCCCGAAGAGTACCAGCTAAAAGAGACCCCCGCAAAAAAAAAAAAAAAAAAAAAACCAAGACACATCCTTATTACAATGACAAATCCCACAGATAGAGATAGAATACTGAAAGCAGCAAGATCAAAAAGAGAAATTACATTCAAAGGAGCATTCATAAGACTTACAGCAGACAAGTCACAAGAAACTCTCAAGGCCAGAAGATAGTGGTGGGATATTGTGACAAGACTGAATGAAATGAATGCCTCACTGAGAATACTGCACCTAGCCCTACTAAAGTTACAGGTTTGGAGGAAGGATACATAGCTTCATGGATAAACAACAGCTCACAAACTTCACAGATGAAAACAAGCTTTAAAGGAAAAATGAGGTCTACTTTAAGACAAGAGAGACCAATAAAACCAACAAACTTATCTAAAAGATGATAATAAATCCTATGACAATCAACTCACTCAAAGTCAATGGACTAAATTTACCAATTAAAAGATACAGAGTGGCAAAATAGGTCAAAAAGATGAATCCAAACTTCTGCTGCCTACAAGAAACATACCTGAATAGTCAAAACAAACATGACTCAAAATCAAAGGCTGGGGAAATACATCCAAGCAAACAGAGCTGGGATGACTATATTAATAGCTGATGACACCAACATTATACTCAGAAAAGTTGTAAAGGACAAAGATGGACACTATGTACTAATCAAGGGATATGTGTAACAGGAAGAAATCAGACTATTAAACAAATATGCATCCAATAAGAGACCAGAAAATTATGTAATACAATTACTGACAAAACTGAAAGAAGACATCAATAATAACACAATAATTGTGGGAGACATCAGCATGGCCCTGTCAACACTTGATAGGTCAACCAGACTGAAACCCAACAAAAACATACTAACCCTTAAAAGAGCAATGTAAGAAAGAGGACTAGTAGATATGTACAGACACTCCACCCAAAAAAACCTGTATACACATTCTTCTCCTATGTACATGGGTCATTCTCCAGGATAGACCACATGCTGACACATAAAACACACCTTCATAAAATCTAGAGGATAGAAATCTTGCAGGCTACCTTTCTGACAACAAGACTCTGAAATTAGATGTGAACTACAAAGCCACACAAAAGAAAAACGTTAACAACTGGATATTAAACAGCCTGTTACTGAACAAGCAGTGGGTCTAGGATGTAATCAAAGAGGAAATCAAAATTTTCCTGGAAACAAAAGATAATGAAGTCACAAACTGCCAGAATCTATGGGACACAGCAAAAGCTGTCCTGAGAGGAAAATTTATAGCTTTGCAAGCACTCATCAGGAAGAAAGTAGGGGCATACCTGAATAACTTAATGACGCAACTCAAAAAATTAGAAAATGACCAAAAAAAGGAACCAAAAAAAGGATATAGAAGGAAATAACAAAGCTAAGAGCAGAAATCAAAAAGTGAAAAACCAAAAAACAATCTGAAATATCAACAAAAACAGAAGTTGATTCTTTGAAAAAATAAACATAGAAATAAACATAAAAATAAACATAAAAATAAACAAGATTGATAGACCACTAGCAAAACTCACAAAGCAAGAGAGAGAGAATCCTGATAACCCGTATTAGAAATGAAATGGGAGAGAACACGACAAATATTGTAGAGATCCAAAGGGTAATTAAAGACTACTTTGAGAAACTCTATGCTACTAAACATGAGAACCTAGAAGAAGTGGATAATTTCTTGAACACTTATAACTTTCCACAGGTAAGTAAGGAGGATGTAGCATATCTAAATACCCCATCAATATTTAGGAAATTGAAACTGTATTCAAACATCTGTCCAAAAAGAAAAGCCCAGACCCAGATAGATTTCCTAATGAATTCTTTCAAACTTTTCAAGAGGACCTACTACCTATCCTTCTATGAAATAGAAAAAACAGGAACACTTCCAAACAGCTTTTATGAAGCCAACGTCACCTTGATACCAAAATCTGACAGAGATGCTGCCAAAAAAGAAAATTACAGACAGATATACCTAATGAACGCTGATGCAATGATTTACAACAAAATTCTGGCAAATAGGATCCAATGCATCATCAAGATGATCAAACAGTACAACCAAGTAGGTTTCATCCCAGGAATGCAAGGATGGTTTAACGTCCATAAATCTATCAATGTCATATACAAAATCAACAACAAGAAAAATAAAAATCACATGATCATATAAATTGATGCAGAGAAAGCATTTATTTGATAAGGCTCAACACACATTCTTGATCAAAACTCTCAGCAAGATGGGAATGGAAGGAACCTTTCTCAATCTAGTTAAAGGTATCTACCACAAGCAATGGCAAATACTATCCTCAATGGAGAAAAACTAAAAGCCTTTCCTCTAAATTCTGATACAAGACAAGGCTGTCCGCTCTCACCACTCCTCTTCAACATAGTAATGGAAGTGCTTGCTATAGCGATCAGGCAAGAAAAGATATCAAGGGAATCTAGATAGGAAAGGAAGATGCCAAGCTCTCATTGTTTGCAGATGACATGATACTCTACCTAGAAAACCCTATAGACTCTACCAAAAAGCTTCTAGAAACAATAGACTCCTATAGCAAGGTGGCAGGGTACAAAATTAACACAAAGAAATCAATGGCATTCTTATACACCAATAATGATAGGGAAGAGAAGGAAGTCAAGAAGGCAATCCCATTCACAATAGCACCACACAAAATCAAATATCTTGGAGTCAACTTGACCAAAGACGTGAAGGACCTATACAAAGAAAACTATAAAGTCCTCCTCCAAAAAATAAGAGAGGACATACGGAAATGGAAACACATACCCTGCTCATGGATTGGCAGGATTAACATCATTAAATTGGCAATACTCCCCAAAACATTATACAGATTTAATGCCATCCCTATAAATATACCCATGACATTCTTCAAAGAAGTGGATCAAACACTTATGAGGTTCATCTGGAACAATAAACACCCTCGAATAGCTAAAGCACTTCTAGGGAAAAGGAAAATGGGAGACATTACTTTCCCCAACTTTAAACTCTACTACAAAGCAATAGTTATCAAAACAGCATAGTACTGGACAAAAGATAACCCTCAGATCAAAGGAATAGGCTTAAGTTCTCAGACAATGTTCCCCAGACATATAATCACCAAATTTTTGACAAAGGAGCAAGAAATCCTAAGTGGAGCTAGAAAAATCTCTTCAACAAGTGGTCATGGCAGAACTGCTTAGCCACTTGCAAAAAAGCGAACATAGACCCCCAGTTAGCATCATGTACGAAGGTAAAATCCAAATGAATTAAAATCCTTGATATCAGACCTGATATCATAAGGTATATAGAACAACATGTCGGTAAAACACTCCATGACATTGAGACGAAAGTCATCTTCAAGGAGGAAACTGCACTTTGCAAACAACTGGAAGCAGAGATCAGCAGATGAGAATACATTAAACTGAGAAGCTTCTGCACCTCAAAAGAAATATTGCCAAGGATACAAGAGTCATCCACCGAGTGGTAGAAACTATTCACTCAACATCCATCAGATATGGGCTAATATCCAAAATATACAGGGCACTGACAGAACTTTACAAGAGAAAAACATCTAATCCCATCAAAAAATGGGGAGAAGAAATGAACAGACACTTTGATAAAAAAGAAATACAAATGGCCAAAAGGCACATGAAAAAATGCTCCTCATCACTAATCATCAGGGAGATGCAAATCAAAACAACTATGAGGTACCACCTCACACCACAGAGAATGGCACACATCACAAAGAATGAGAACAATTAGTGCTGACTGGGATGTGGAGAGAAAGGAACTCTTATCCACTGTTGGTGGGAATGCCGTGTAGTCCAACCTCTATGGAAAATGATATAGAGATTCCTCCAAAATCTGGAAATTGAGCTCCCATTCGACCCAGCTATTCCACTCCTAGGGATATACCCTAAGAACACAAGAATACAATACAAAAAACTCTTCCTCACACCTATATTTATTTCAGCACTATTCACAATAGTCAGGCTCTGGAAACAAAAGATGCCCTTCAACAGAAGAATGGCTAATGAAACTGTGGTACATACCACAATGGAATATTATTCAGCCGTCAAAAGAAATGAAGTCATGAAATTTTCCTATACATGGATGTACATGGAATCTATCATGCTGAGTGAAATAAGTCAGAGGGAGAGACAGAGACGCATAATAGTCTCACTCATCTATGGGTTTTGAGACAAATAAAAGTAATTTTTGCAACAATTCTCAGAGGCAATGAGAGGAGGGCTGGAACTTCCAGCTCACTTCATGAAGCTCACCACAAAAAGTGGCGAGTGCAGTTATAGAAATAACTACACAGAGAACTACCCTAATCATGTGAATGAATGAGGGACTGGAAAACCTGTCTTGAGTACAGGTGGGTTTCGGGTGGGATGGAGGGAGATTTGGGACTTTTCTGGTGGGAATGTTGCACTGGTGAAGGGGGTGTTCTTTACATGACTGAAACCTAATCACAATCATATATGTAATCAAGATGTTTAAATAAAGAAAAATTCAGAACACATTTTTAAAAAGAAGTAAATAAATAGTTGAGTGTAAAGAAATAAATAACTACACTGAGACCTATCATAATCATGTGAATGAATGAGGGAACTGGAAAGCCTGTTTGTAGTACAGGTGGGAATGGGGTGGGATGAAAGGAGATTTGGGACATTTTGGTGGGAATGTTGCACTGGTGAAGGATGGCGTTCGTTACATGACTGAAACCTCATCACAATCATATTTGATATCAAGATGTTTAAATAAAGAAGATATATTAAAAAAGATAAAAAAGCAAAGAATTTGCAAATGAAATATGGTGCTTTAATGTTGGTTCAATTAATTCTTAATCAGAAAGAATTTGTAAGGTTTATATAGATTTAAGAAAACCATGGGTTGGAATGTGCTAAATCTATGATTTGTGTACATGGAGGTTCAATCTATTATTTTCTTATTTACAATTTTTTTTATTTTTATTTTGACCAAAGTAGATTACAAATATTTCACACTAATATAGTAGGTATATAGTGACATTGAAGCAGGGGCATTCCCACCACCAATGCTTCCTCCATCCAACCTTGTTCCCAGCATGTTCCCATATCTCCTTCCTTTACCCCCTCCCAGGCTGCTAGTATAAGTTGTCCCTTCTGTGTCTAGCATGTTGTAAATAGGGTATAAATTCTTTCGTTGGTGCTTTGGATTTGGTGTTTAAGTTTCATCATTTTTTAATTTCTACTTAATGTTCATGCGTCTGTTTGGTCTTGGCACACTCCATTATGTCCCCCTCTATTTTTGAGGGGGAACAAGATGATTCAAGTTATGTGGTTCTATTTGAAGGAAAGAAAATTAATAAATAAAATGGAGCAAAAATCAAACTATCAAAAGCAGGGAAAAGAAGAAAGGAAAAGAGGAAGAAAAAGCATAACAACAATACAAAAAATAAAAAATCAAACAAAAAATTCAAAAAGTACCACAGCAATATGGACAACAACCATACAATAACCACAGTCCTAAAATAAAAACAAAGCAAAACAAAACACAAAAAAACAACAAAAATAACAAAAGTAAAAAAAATTAATTTGTGCTTCTCTTTTTTTTCTTGCTCTAGGCACATTAAATACTGGGGAGATGAGAAAGGGAATTCCCTTGGCCTAGGAGATATAGGATTTCTCCACCCTTGAAGTATACTGTCATGGAAATAACTACAGCTCCGTATATGTTCTTTTACGCTCCCCTAGTTTATTTTGTGGTGTCTGGAAACTTTCTAATCTGTTGTGAATGATAAAATCATGCCTCTGTAGATATAGATCTTGGTATTTGCTCAAGTCAAAGGATGGAGCCTAGGATGGAGTCTTTCTTTATGGTTCTAGAAGTTTTGTTCCATCCCTATTGTTTTAATCAGTCTTTGTATTTGGTGGTCTAGGTTTTTGCCCTGATCCTAGGACAAAGCCTATGATAAAGTCTTTCATTATGTTTCCAGAAGATCTGCTCAGTTGCAGTTCTCTCAGTCAGAATTCTGGAATTAGAGATCTTGGTTGTTGTACAGATAATAGGCCAAGGCAGGGTAGAGTCTTTTTAATTGGTCCCAGGATACGTTCTGCCCAGTCATGGTTATCACAGTCAGTCTTCTTTAGATATCGAACTTGGCTTTTGCAAAAATCAAAGGATGACATGTCTTCTGATTTCATTTTATCGTTAGGAGGTGAGGTAAGAGAACTTGCTCTTAGACCAAGTTGTTGCCATTTCCTCATTGTCAGAATGTCATATCAAATCTGGCACATGTTGTTGTCAGAGTAGTATTAAGAATGTCCCAGAGGGAGTTTGGTTCTTGGAGGTGTTGTGGAGAACTTTGTTGGTTCTATGGATCTAGGGTTCAGGGTTGGACCTTTTCTGTCCAATCACCTGAAATCTAAATTGATATAAGTTCAAGTTGAGAGGTGCCCCTGTACTTTAAAGTGATCTTATCTCTAGTAGATAAGAGCTTGTTTGTATACGTAAAGTTTTCTCCATTTTAAGTATGCCTTTGCAAGAAGACATGGTGCTATATTATTTTGCTGGGGCATTTGGGGGAGTGAGAGTGTCAGGCTACATCATCTCTGTGCCCTGGTTTTGACCTGAGCTATTATCCCAGGCAAGACTTTCTCTTGTAGGTTTTTGTATCAAGCAAAACCAAAACAGGTGGAGTTAAGGAAGAAAACAGAAACATGATATATATACATATATATAAAGGAAAAAATAAATAAAATTTTGTTTAAAAATTAAGGGAACAAAGTGATGCAGGAGAATACCTTACATTTGGGGATAAACAGATTAAACAGATAATATTATATAGGTCTTAAATTTATAAAGGGAATATATGCTTCCTCATTGTCTTTTGAGATATTCTAATGGAGTGTGAGATCCAGAGCACATTTTCATCACACACCCTGGTCTTTTATTTTTTGTCCCCAATTTCCAATACAGACCAGGCAAGGGTCTGGGTTGAGGTGTATATAGGGTGCGTTTACTGTACCTCCTCTTTCTATACAGTCCGTGTGAAGAACACAGCCTGTGGTAAGAATTGGGAGGCCTTATTCTCTCTCTCTTTTTTTATTTTTTTCCTTTTTTTTAAAATTTAAACGTTTTGATTACATGTGCTTGTGATTAGGTTTAGGTCATGTGAAGAACACCCCCTTCACCAGTGCAACATTCCCACCACCAATGTCCCAAGTCCCCCTCCCTACCACCCCACCCACACCTGTACTCCAGACAGGTTTTCCAGTTCTCTCATTCATTCACATGATTATGGTAGTTTTCTGTGTATTTATTTTTGTAGCTGCACTCACCATTCTTTGTGGTGAGCTTCATGGAGTAAACTGGGAGTTCCAGCCTCCTCTCATTGACTCTGATGATTGTTGCAATGATGATTTTTATTTTCTTTAAAACCCATAGATGAGTGAGACTATTCTGCATCTCTCTCTCTCCCTCTGACTTATTTCACTCAGCATGGTAGATTCCACGTACATCCACGTATAGGAAAACTTCATG
>PVKC010028453.1:0-15228 GCA_004027635.1 Crocidura indochinensis
GCCCGGCCCCCAGCACAACGTAATTTTATATGGCTTTATCCAACTTTGGTTTTCTTTCGAGCATTTTTATTCATGTTTTTAGTTTTTATTTATTTATTTATACCAACTACATTAGACCATTGTCTTATTCATTGCAATGTCATAGTTATCTAAAAGAGAGTGTATAACACATTGAGAATGTTCAACTTATAGGAGGAAACCTTTTTGTATCAAGTAAAACGAAAACTATACTTATGTCTCATAAGATACAAAAGGAAATAAGCTGTTACAATGTTAGAATGTCAGAAATTGGTTACTGATTTTGTTCTAGGATTCTGTTACCATTTATTTTGTGTTGTGTGTATTTCCCCATTTCATAGGAGAGGTTTATTTGAATAACATCACTCAATTTGACAGTTTTATAGGTTAGAAAATTCTAGGAAGAAGAATTTCTTTGAGAGACATTATTTAAGAGTATCTCTCTACTTTTCTTAGCTGGATGAGAAAGAAAGTCGACGCCTGTTCCAACAAATCCTTTCTGGTGTGGATTATTGTCACAGGCATATGGTGGTCCATAGAGATTTGAAACCTGAAAATGTCCTGCTTGATGCACACATGAATGCAAAGATAGCTGATTTTGGTAAGGATGATTTTATAGTTCTGCTTGGTGGTTTTATTTTTTTTTTTAATCATTTGCTTTCTTGAGATAAATTGTATATTAGCTGCATATTCCAGTAGTAAAAGTTGAGCTTTATGAGACTAGGTAAGCCATTGACAGCATTATAGATATTTGAAAAGATATATTCTGTGAAGTACTTAATAGCAGTCTTTTTTCTAGGTTTTTTAATCAAGTATGGAAGACACACAAGGAAAGAGGCTGGGATAGGATTGGTCAAACATTAGAAGCCAGAAAGTCAAGTAATAGAGTAACTTTGTTTGGGGAATTGTAGTGACAACTGGGCTCAGCACTTAAGGCCATTTCCTGGCTCTGTGCTCAGGAATGTCCCCTGGTGGGACTAAGGGAACCATTTATGGTGCTTGGGATTTAAACCGGGGGTCTGCTACATGTAAGGTAAATTCCTTACCTCCTATGCTGTTTCTCTTGTCCCTGAACAGGATAATTTGGGGATATATGGTGTGTGTTTAGGCCATATCTGGTCATTCTCAAAGGTCAGAAGTCTCTTCTAGTGGTGCTTAGGAGATCCTATTGGGTGGCAGGGTCAAACCTGGATCTGCTGCATACAAAGCAAGTATCATATCCATAGTACTATTGCTCTGGCCTAAGAACAAGATGATTAAAAAAAAATAATGTAAATTGGGTAGGTTTCAGGAATATTTGGGTTATACCTAGTGGTGCTAGGTGAAGACCATATGGGGACTGGGATCAAATCTGGGACATCCACAGTAGGGCAAGTATATCTTCTCTCAGACTTTCCAAAAGTAAAATGTTTTAAATGATAGAAAAGCATAAGATCATAAAACCAATTAACTTTGTCTTTTCTTCCCTATATAAAATATCACTGACATGAGTAAACCTAAGAGAAGAATTAATCTCTACAATTCTTGCTTATATTTGGTTCATATCAGAGGAAATATATTTCAGTGGGGCAAGGTCTCTTTAGTGGGGCTTGGCCACTTGGTGGTAGGACATGAAGATGCGTTGCCATAAGCCTCTGTGAGGCTAGGGACCTCTAGGGCCATCCTGTCCATGTTTGGGGGCCTCCAGGATGGCACCCAGTTATGCTTAAGAAATATGCGATCAAACTTGGGTCACAGATATCCTAACCCGTGCCTCCCCTACCCCCAGAAGAAACTCTTGAATATTTTATTTTCTCACCTGTATCTGTGCTTAACCTATAGTGGTCTGTAAGAACACAAGAACAGTGCCAACTATTCTTGAGCTATTACAAAATATTGATTAAATGATTTATTTACCTTAATTGTTAGTTGTTATTGTTTATATGCATTCAGTGCATTTTTTATTTTTGTTTGGGGTTGATCTAAAAATAGCTGAACTGTCAATGAAGCTCGTCTCTGCTTTTAAAAATTTATATATCTATTTATTTACCAATATGTTTTAAGTCTGTAAGTGGATAGGCATCATAGATATCCTACATCTGATGGCTGAACAGAAAGGATGCTTGAGCATTGTTCTGTGGTTATTGGTTAACTTTCCCACCGATACTCTGCTTCGTTCAGTTAGCACCAGTAGGTGCTTTGTAGATATAAGCATGCCTTTTTCCTAGATTGAATCATTTCAAGCTTAAATACTTGTTTTAAAAACAGTTGTATACTCCCTTTGGTTCCAGAGACCTTCTTATACCAGTAAAATTGGCATTGGACCACAGTCTCCAGTTATATCATTTAATTAAATTTGATTTTAGGGGTCGTCCCAGGTGGTACTTTGGTGGAAGTACATGTTGTGTTAGCATTGAACCTTGGATTCTCTCATGCAAAGCATGCATTGTCTCTTTGAGCCAGTACCCTAGCCCTGTATTGGTGGCTTTAGAAGTCCTGCAGGCTTCTGAGACTCAAAAATGACAAAATGGGCTGGAGAGATAGCACAGCGGCATTTGCCTTGTAATCAGCTGATCCAGGACCTAAGGTGGTTGGTTTGAATCCCGGCATCCCATGCATGCCAGGAGCCATTTCTGAGCAGATAGCCAGGAGTAACTTCTGAGCACCACTGGGTGTGCGCCCCCCCCCCAAAAAAAAAAACATGACAAAACAGAGTACATAGAATATTTTCCTCTATATTTTGCTTATTTTGTTTTTGGGCCACACCCAGCAATGGTCCATGCTTACTCCTGATTCTGAACTCAGGAATTACTCCTGACAGTGGACTATAAAGGATGTTGTGGATAAAACCCAGATAGCATGGAGGTAAGGCATTTGCCTTGCATGCAGAAGGATGGATACTCGAATCCCATCATCTCACATGGTCCCCTGAGTCTGCCAGGGGTGATTTCTGAGCATAGAGCCAGATGTAACTCCTGAGCGCAGTCAGGTGTAACCCAAAAACAAAACAAAAAAAAAACCCACATCAGCTTCTTATAAACAAACACCCTACCTGCTCTGCTGTACCACTTGCTCCAGACCTCCTACTTTTTCCTCTTGTTTGTTTGATTGGGGCACACACTCAATAATGCTCAAGGCTTTTTCCTGGCTTTGTTCTGAGGGACTTTGTTCTGAGGGCTGATGGGTCTCAGGGACATATGTGTTTTTGGGGGTGGCATCTGGGTCAGGCATGTGCAAGGCAAGTAAGTATCTTAGCTATTGTACAGCCTCTCTTGCTCTGAACAGTATTTCTTTTATTTACCATATATACTTGAGTATAAACCTAGTTTTTGCAGCACAAAAAAACAGGTTATTTGATTCGGTGCATGCACACCAAATCCAAAGCACTTAGCCTCCAATTATCTTCTGTTATCTGCTGGAGGGGGCTGTGCTTCAGCTCAGTCCACAAGTCACAGCTGAACTGAAGAGGTAGGCAGCTGAACTGAACTGTATGCCACTGAACTATTTAATCCACAGCATTCAATGACACATTTAATTAAGTGAAAAATCAATTTAGGCAGTAAAGTCGTGTAAATAAATGTTTATAAATCCTGAATCCTTATAATCAGGGGTTTTGGAGGATAAGGATTGAAGATTTTTAACCATATATTTACAGTGCTTTACTGTCTTAAATTCACTTTATTAAAGTTGCCATTGAATACTATAGGTTAATGTGGTATGTTAATGGTATAATGGTATACAGTATATCAAATAATCATGTAAATATAATCATGTATTTACTTATTTATTTACGGATTCCTCATTTATTGTAATTGTTTGAGGTATATATATATATATATATATATTTTTTTTTTTTTTCACATCCGGCAGTGCTCAGGGGCTACTCCTGGCTCTATGCTCAGAAATCGCTCCTGCAGGCACAGGGACCATATGGGATGCCAGGATTCAAACCACTGTCCTTCTGCATGAAAGGCAAACGCCTTACCTGCATGCTATCTCTCCAGCCCCCTATATTTTATTTTTGAAATTTACCAGTGGCTCCTGCATTTTTCCACCGTGGCTTGTACTCAAGTCAGTAAGTTTTCCCATTTTTCAGGGTAAAATTAGGAGGAGTTGGTATACTCGATTATATACGGCATTTATTTTTGGTTTTGGGGCCACAAATGGCTGCTCTTGGATTACTCTTGGTTCTGTACTCAGAAATCGCTCCTGGCAGGCTCTAGACCAGGGGTCTCAAACTCAATTTACCTGGGGGCCGCAGGAGGCAAATTCGGGGTGAGGCAGGGCCGCATAAGGGATTTCGCTTACCAAATATTCGCAATAAAAATCGCATTAGTAAGAAAAATACAGCAAAATATCGCATTAAACATTGCATACCCTGAACGGAACTGCTCAGGGTATGTGAATGTTTAATGCGATTTTTTTCTTACTAATGCGATTTTTATTGCGATTATTCAGTAAGCGAATAATCGCGAATACTGCGATTTTTGAAGACTGGCCGCGGGCCACAAAATGTTGTATAGAGGGCTGCAAACGGCCCACGGGCTGCAAGTTTGACACCCCTGCTCTAGACCATATAGGATGCAGGGAATCGAACTGGGGTTTGTCCCGGATTGGTCTCTTGCAAGACAAATGCCCTACTGCTGTACTATTGCTTCAGCCCACTGAACAGTGTTTCTGACGGGGGCTTTGGGGCTACCACTCATGATGAGTTCAATCAACCTGGACAGTATAAAACAAGGGTCATTTTTTTTTTGGAGGGGGGAGTTGGTATTTTTTGAGTTTTGGGCCACACCTAGTAATGCTCGGGGGTTACTCCTGGCTATGCGCTCAAAAATTGCTTCTGGCTTGGGTGACCTTATGAGATGCTGGGGAATCGAACTGTGGTTCATCCTGTGTCAGCCATGTGCAAGGCAAATGTCCTACCGCTGTGCCATCATTCTGTTCCCCCCCCCCCCTCCAAGGACATTCTGAGGGAACTCCAGGACTACAGTTTTCTGTGTTCAGGGGCCACAAGCCGCTGGTAATTGAAAATGGACCTGTCCCTGAGCATTCAAGTCAGATTGCTCTAACTCTTGAGTTATCTTAATGGCATCAAAGGTTTCTTTGGTGTACGTTTTGGACCACGCTGGCTGTGCACAAAGTTTATTCCTGGTTCTGCACTCATGGATCACTCCTGGCAGGGCTCAGGTACTCAGGACCATATTAGACTGACTGCATGTAGTGCAGGCAATTTCTTGCCTGTTATCTTTTCAACTTTAGAAGTTTCTTACTGCAGTAAACTGAGAGCAAACTTTGATATTAAAATTCCACCAGTTTCTTCTAAATAAATCTGAATAGAACTCAGTAGAAACTTTTGATTTTTGTTCTTTTCATATTTTTCTACATTTTTCTCTGTAAATTTCTGTATGCAACTTATTATAAATGCAACATTTATTCTAGGAAGCTAAATAACCAATAGTATAATGTATTCTCTTTAAACACAAATAATTCATTAAATAACTACAATGTTGAAGTAGATTACAGATTTTAGGACATAATGTTAAAATATTTGAAACAGTGAAGATTATAGGATTTTCTTGACATAAAGAACAGAATGGTCATTTTAATGCAAACTCAGTTTTATTGCTTAATAGACATTTGTTTTTATTTTTATTCTTGGGAAATCCTGAGTAGTTGATTTTGTGCATTTTCAGGTCTTTCAAACATGATGTCAGATGGTGAATTTTTAAGAACCAGTTGTGGCTCACCCAACTATGCTGCACCAGAAGTAATTTCAGGAAGGTAGTATTTGACACCATATATATTTGTAATTGTCTTTTTCTCCTAGATTTTGTTAGCCTTTAGTGTCTTATTTAATTGTAGTGTGAAAGGAAAGCTATTTAAAGATTTTTTTTTATGTAGAAAGTGCTGTTTTAAAATTTTAACCCAGTAAATGAATAATTAAGGATGCTTTTCATAGAGAAAGTTTGCAAGTCAGTATTATATTAGTTACATGAGAGTACCTTCATTGTTTTCCTCATGTGGAAAAAACTGAAGGTTTAAACTACTAAGTTTTAAAGGTAGGTAAGATGTTACAAACTTGAAGACAGAAATGTTAGGAATGATTACTTTTAGGTAAAATTTAAACTGTATTGTGTAGCTTTAATTTTTCAAATAGATGGCATTTTGTAGTATCTGTAAGTTTTAGGTTAAAAGTGCCTCAGAATTAGACAAGAATATTGAAAAAAATCATTAAGATTTTTTTTGAAAAATATTTGGGGTGTGTTTTTGTATTGTTTTTGTTTGGGGCCATTCTCAGCAATGCTCAGAGGTTACTCTTGACTCTGCACTCCTAGCAGGAGTTGGAGGACTATATGGGTGCCAGGGATCTAACCTGGGTTGGCCACATGCAAGGGAAGTGCCCTCACTGCTATCATATCTCTCTCCCCTCTTTTGAATTTTTATTCTTTAAATCTTGTGGAGAATATAAGAATTTTAATCTGTTAGGTCAGAGAAATGTTAGGGAGATGGCTCAAAGGACTGGAGCACGTGTTTGCATCAGGAAACTCCATTCAATCCCTGCCACTCTATGGACCACTGAGCTATTTAGGAAGTGACCCCAAATCCCTTCTTTCTTCCCCTGCAAAAGAAAAGGATTTTAATCTCTCACTTTACTAACACATAGCTTTAAAAGGATTTTTGAGGATTTTCTTATATTTTAAATGACAGATTAGTCTTTTTATTCTGTTTGGAGGGTGGGTGTAGGCAAGATGCTCATAATGGGTCAGGCCCTGAATGTGTGGAGATATCTCTGCCTCTACTCACTTGTGCTTTTAACCTAAAATGATTAACAATAGTCTGCTTAATATAATTTTATAACAAAAAATCGTGTTGATTGTGGGTCACACCTGGCTGTACAAGGTGTGGTGACTCTGTGCTCTAGGGGCGAGGAAGTACCAGGCAGGGATCAAAGTTTAGGGACTCCATTCTGGAAAGCACTGGGCTTTCCATGTAACCATAGTATAAACCTTTGACTTATCTCTCCAGTCCTCTGAAATTTATTTGTTTTGGTTTTTTTTTGGGGGTTTGGGGGGGTCACACCCGGCAGTGCTCAGGGGTTACTCCTGGCTCCATGCTCAGAAATCGCTCCTGGCAGTCTCGGGGGACCATATGGGGCACCGGGATTCGAACCGATGACCTTTTGCATGAAAGGCAAATGCCTTACCTCCATGCTATCTCCCAGGCCCCATTTGTTTTGGTTTTGGGATCACATTTAACAGTGCTCAGGGGTTACTTTAGTTCTGAGCTCAGGACTTCTCCTGATGGGCATGGGGGACTTAAGGGATGCCCAGAATTGAACCCAGGTTGGCAAGACAGACACACTACCCACTGCATTAACACTCCAGCTTCCAAAAAATAATTTTGTTTTGTTTTGGGGCCATACCCAGTGACGCTCAGGAGTTAGTTACTCTTGGCTATGTGTTCAGAAATCGCTCCTGGCTTGGGGACCATATGGGATGCCAGGGATCAAGTTGAGGCCCATCCTGGATCAGCCGCATGCAAGGCAAATGCCCTACCACTGTGCTATCGCTCCAGCCCCCAAAATATAATATTTTGAGGGAGTGTGACTTCCAAGCAGTATTCAGGGAGTATTACCAAGTATTACCAAGGTACCATTCCTTCTGATATTGGTCAGCTAGCTGGCAGGCAGTTTAGTGTTCAGCCCAAGAAATCTATGCTGGAAGGGCCATTTGGGAGCTGGGGCCCACTAGCGCCACTCTGGCATCTTCAGCGCCTCTGGGGCTATACTTGGCAGTGTTAGTGGGATCGAATGAGGGTGAAGATAGAACCAGTGTCACTAGCATGCAAAGCACACACTTTAGCCACTCCATTATCTCTGTTTCACAACATTGTTTGTTTGTTTGTAAGCCATACCCAGCAGTGTTCAGAGGCTACACACAGCTCTTTGTCTGGGAGTAGCTCCCAGAGTGTTCAGGAGATTTTGCAGTGCTGAGGATAGAACCAGGCTTGGCTACATGTAAAGCAAGCACCTTAATCCTGTACTATCTGGTCCCCAAGTAGAAATTCCTAATTATTTTACTATTAGCTTACTAATTAATTAGCTTGTTTTTTGAGGGGGAGATTGGGCTACATAGAAGGCAGACACCTGCAGGCGCCTTAATTTTGTACTATTTCTCTGGATCAAAAAATACAGTTTTTTGTGGAGAGGGTTTGGCCACATCTAATAGTGCTCAGGAATCACTTCTGGTGGAACTCCGGATGATCATAAGCAGTGCCAGGTTGCCATAAATTGAACTGGGGTTGATCCTGTGCAAGGCAAGCTCCTTAACTCTTGTACTGTTTCATGAGCTCCACAAAATACAAATTTCTTGTCTAAGTGTTCTTCACTATTATCACTGAAATTGGAATCAGAGATATTTTTTTCTTCTTGGTTTTATTTGGGGGGGGGTGTCATTTGCACTCAGGGATCAGTCTTTGCAATATTCGGGACCTTCTATGGTGCCAGGGAACAAAACTGAGTTGCATATGTGCAAGACAAATGTCTTTCCCATTATATTATTACCAAGTTTATTCATTTTAATTTAATTTTATTCATTTGTCTATTTTTGGTTTTGGGTCACATTTGGTGTCCAGGACTTACTTATTCCTGGCTACTTCTCGCAGGACTTGGGACCATAGGGTTGTCAGGGATCAATCCCTGGTTAGTGTTTGGAAGGCAGATGCCCTATCCTCTGTAATATCTCTGGCCCTATAATAAAATTTAATATGTGATTAGGTCCTGCAATGCCAACAATGTCCTGGACCATTTTGGTGGTGCTGAGGATTGAACCAGGGTCTACCACATATATGCACTGAATTTTCAGCTCAGTGTTTTGTTTTTTGGGGGAGACCATACCCAGAGATCCTGAGAAGTTGCTCCTAGTGATTCTCAGGGGACCATGTGGCACCATGATGGAACCCAGGGCTCTATGATGAAATTATAAGCTTTGCCTTTTGACTTGGGGGGCATATGGGAAACCGGGGATCGAACCCCGGTCCACCCTAGGCTAGCGCAGGCAAGGCAGGCACCTTACCTCCAGCGCCACCGCCCGGCCCCATTTCTGACCTTTTTTAAATTTTTTGTTTTTGGGGGCCACACCCAGTTGTGCTCAGGGCTTACTTTTGGCTCTGTGCTCAAGGATCATCTTTGGCAGACTTAGGGATCATATATGATGCCAGGGATATGGATACTGGGATGATATTAAGTTATAAGGAAGATAAATATATGATAATAATGCATAAATGTAACAACAAGTAATTAATGTTTTAATTCTCCCTATTTTGAAGATATTTTTCTGTTTGTTGTGGGTGATTGGAAACTAACTTCTTGTTAGTTTCCCTTTTGGCCACACCTGGGTGTGTAGTTATTTAGTGTTGGGACTAAATTGAGGGGATACGTCAGGTTTGTGGGGCACATCCATTAGTGTTCAGAAATGACTCTCAGGGGTGCTTGAGGAATATGCAGTGCTAGGGATTGAACTAGGCTTGGCCAGGTTAACATGTACTATCTTTTTGGCCTAGGAAACTTAATTTCAAAATAGTGTTTATATTGATCAGTTCAACAATATAATTTGACCAATTTAAAGAAATCCTTTGCCTAATGCCAGTCATTTGACTGGGTTATATGATAGCTAGTTAAGCTGATGGACCATTGTGTATTACAAATATGAGTTTAAAATTTTCTGTCGGAGCCAGAATGATAAGCGGGTACGGCATTTGCCTTGCATGCAGCCAACCTGGTTTTGGTCATTAGCATCCCTGAGCACCTCCAGGAATGATTCCTGATTGCAGAGCCAGGAGTAACTGCTGAGCATTGTCAGGTATGGCCCAAAAACCAAAAATAGAAATTTTTTCCCTGTAAAGCAGTTATTTAGTTCTTTTCTGGAATGAAAAAGAAAGGGGAGGTTTTAAATTAGTAATGATATTTTATTCAAGTTTCGACCTCATCTCAGGAGGATCATAGAAAGATTTTAATTTTTAAAGCTATAGGATCTTTTAGTGTAACAATAGCTCTAGAACTGATATTTTACTAGAAATTCTTTATGAAGTATCTGTATTTAAAAATTCTGATTGGTAGGCTGTCTGTCACTGATGATTATTTAATCCAATTTGTATTTGTTCTTACAGATTGTATGCAGGTCCAGAGGTAGATATATGGAGTAGTGGGGTCATTCTTTATGCTTTATTATGTGGAACGCTTCCATTTGATGATGATCATGTGCCAACTCTTTTTAAGAAGATATGCGATGGGATCTTTTATACCCCACAGTATTTAAATCCTTCTGTGATTAGCCTTTTGAAACATATGCTGCAGGTGGATCCCATGAAGAGGGCCACAATAAAAGATATCAGGTAATAAATTTGCAAGATCTAATAGTTTCATGATAGTTACTCAAGAGTAGAAGTTGTAGGGCAGAGTAAATATAAAGCATTCCTGTACATATGTACAGACATATTTATTAACTGTTTTATGAGGGATGGGAGTGATACTGTTGATTGAATGCAAGGGCATATCATATGCAGGACAGGTACTTTACCAATCTTGTATTGATTGATTCACTGATCATGATGTATTTTGTTTTTGTTTGCTTTGTTTTTGCTTTGGGCTACATCTGGCGGTACTTGGGTTACTCATGTTTCCTATATCAGGGAACATTCCTGGTGGTGCTTGGGGAATGATATGGGATGCTAGGGATCAAACTGGATCTTTTGTGTGCAAGGCAAATGCCCTACCAGCTATGCTATGGCTCCAGCCCCTCTTTCATGGTTTTTGGGCCACATTTAGCAGTGCTTGCTCCTGGCTCTTTGCTTAGGGATCACTCCTGATACTTTTCAGGGGACCATAAAGACGACCAGGGATTGACCCCTGGTCTTCCATGTGCAAAGCAAGAGCCCTACCTGCTGTACTATCTCTCTGTGCCCTAACTAAGTTGTTTTTTGTTTTTGTTTTGTTTGGGGGGTCACACCCATTGGCCCTCAGGGGTTACTCTTGTCTCTGAGCTCAGAAATCACGCCTGACAGGCTCAGGATTTGAGCTACCATCTGTCCTGAATCAGCTGCTTGCAAAGGAAATGCCCTACAGCTATGCTATCTCTGGCCCCTCAAAGATCTTTGTTTGGGGGCTGGAGAGATAGCATGGAGGTAAGGCATTTGCCTTGCATGCAGAAGAACGTTGGTTTGAATTCCAGCATCTCATATGGTCCCCTGAGCCTGCCAGGAGCGATTTCTGAGCATAGAGCCAGGAGTAAGTTCTGAGTGCTGCCAGGTGTGACCCAAAAACCAAAAACAAATAAAAATAAAAATAAAAAAATTCACTATAATCTTCCCCCCCCCCCTACATCATTATTTCACACTCTATTTCCCTCCACCTTAGACATGTTTGTTTTGGACTTTTGAGGATTAAATTGCACCTTTCTCTGAGGAAAAGGGAAGAGAAAATGAGATATGGGCCTGGGGATTGTAAACAGGGAAGTCTTAGCTAATAAAGAAGAAAGGTGTCATGTATAATTTAAAGCTTTATTGCTTTCCATTCACTCCACAGGAGATAGCTCTCAAATGGCAGGGTATGCCTTTACACCATCAGTAAAATACATCTACTTTCCTAAAATTTATACTTTAAAATATCTAAGCAAAGAGGGTAGACAGTTCTTTCCTATTCCTACAGAAAATGCTTTCTCCCTTTTAATATTTGATGGGAGATTGGGGCATTTTCCCCGATATTTATGCAGTGATGAAATGTAAGCCAGAAGAAGAAAATATCAATTAAAAAATAATGAGAAATACAGAATGAGTATACAAACACATGAATAGGGGCAGAGTACATAAACACATGAACAAAAACACATGAATAGGGGAGACAATGGACCCCGAGCCTGCCAGGCTGGAGTGATTTCTGAACGAAAACAATAGAAAACAAACAACCCCTCCTCCCCGCCCTGGAATTAATATCTTAATCCTGCCCCACAGTTCCTTTCAATCTCATCTGTATTCAGACTCCATCTCACATTACGATTTTTTCGAAGGGAACATGAATGGTTTAAACAGGACCTTCCAAAATACCTCTTTCCTGAGGATCCATCATACAGTTCGACCATGATTGATGATGAAGCCTTAAAAGAAGTTTGTGAAAAATTTGAATGCTCAGAAGAGGAGGTTCTTAGTTGCCTTTATAATAGAAATCATCAGGACCCTTTGGCCGTTGCCTACCACCTTATCATAGATAACAGGAGAATAATGAACGAGGCCAAAGATTTTTACTTGGCGACAAGTCCACCTGATTCTTTTCTTGATGATCACCATTTGACTCGACCCCACCCTGAGCGAGTACCGTTCCTGGTTGCTGAAACACCACGGGCTCGCCATACCCTTGATGAACTAAATCCACAGAAATCCAAACACCAAGGAGTAAGGAAAGCTAAATGGCATCTGGGAATTAGAAGTCAGAGTCGACCAAATGATATCATGGCAGAAGTTTGTAGAGCAATCAAACAGCTAGATTATGAATGGAAGGTAAGAATGAACATCCTGTTTGACGGCACTATTGGCAAAACTGTGGCGTGTGAAATTTTTAATAAAATTTGTGTTTTGACTTTGCTTTTGTCTACGTTGTTTGCTAGGTTGTAAACCCATATTACTTGCGGGTTCGAAGGAAGAATCCTGTGACAAGCACCTATTCCAAAATGAGTCTACAGTTATACCAAGTGGATAGCAGAACATACTTACTGGATTTCCGGAGTATTGATGGTATGTACATTTCACAAAATAATATCATAAATATTAGTCAGACCAAATGACCTTGCCAGTTGACTTTCCAGTTCAATTTTCTTGAATTAGTCTCAGTATTTCAGTAACAAAAGAAAAAAAATGTGACATGTATGTATGTATGCCTTTGTGATATCAACTTTTGTGAATCTTACTGTAACTCTCATTTCCTTTCATATGTATATCTTGTAAAATCCTTAAGGCTAGAGGTAGTCTGATTCTTATAATCTTGAAAGTGATAGTTTCTGCTACTTGTTTTGTGTAATTCATTTCAGTGAGATAGTGTTTCATTTAGAAAGAAATACTGACTTTTCTATTGGTTTTTATTAAGATACGTTTTAATCTAATATTTAACAAACATTAGGTAAGATATTTTGTTTTTGTTTTAAGGCCACACCTGTTGACTCTCAGGGTTACTCCTGGCTATGTGCTTAGAAATTACTCCTGGCTTGGGGGGACCATATGGGACACTGGGGTATCAAACCGAGGTCTGTCCTAGGCTAGCGCTTGCAGGGCAGATGCCTTACCTCTAGCACCACAGCTCCGGCCTCTATTTTTTTTGTTTTTGGGCCACACCTGTTGAGTTGATGCTCAGGGGTTACTCCTGGCTATAGGCTCAGAAATCGCTCCTGCTTGGGGGTCCATATGGTTTTTGTTTTTAGATAAGATATTTAAAATTTTTTTTAAATATTTAATACAGTTTAAATTTTCAATTAAGAATTACAATATAGTTAATAGAGTTGTTTAGTAACATATAGGAAATGGAAATATTGCTGAGTAAGGTTTATTTCAGGGGACAGAGAGAAATGTTTTATACAATTTGGGGAGGGGGTGGGGCCGGGCGGTGGCGCTGGAGGTAAGGTGCCTGCCTTCCTGCGCTAACCTAGGACGGACCATGGTTTGATTCCCCAGTTCCCCATATGGTCCCCCGTGCCTGCCAGGAGCGACTTCTGAGCGAATAGCCAGGAGTAACCCCTGAGCAAAACAAAACAAAACAAAACAAAAAAAACACACACACACAATTTAGGGAGGGGGTTTGGGTCACACCGGCAGCGCTCAGGCGTTACTCCTGGCTCCATGCTCAGAAATAGCTCTTGACAGGCAGGCTCAGGGGACCATATGGGTTGCCAGGATTCGAACCAATGACCTTCTGCATGAAAGGCAAATGCCTTACCTCCATGCTATCTCTCTGGCCCCTGTTTTATACAATTTTAGATTATTTTTTCTCTTAAGCCAGATTTTTTTCAAATCCTTACACTGAAGAAATAATTGATTATTAATTGTTGTAAGTTACACAATTCCAGTTTTATTTAGCTTTCAATAAAGGATATGTTTTTCCACACCCATCAGTACTCAAGAGTATTCCTGGCACTGTGCTTAGCAGTTATTTCTTTCTTTTATTTTTTTGTTTTTCGTTTTTGTTTTTGGGTCACACCCGGCAGTGCTCAGGGGTTACTCCTGGCTCCATGCTCAGAAATTGCTCCTGGCAGACACGGGGTACCATATGGGGCACCGGGATTTGAACCGATGACCTTTTGCATGAAAGGCAAACGCCTTACCTCCATGCTATCTCCCGGGCCCCAGCAGTTATTTCTGACTGACTGGGGTGGGGGAACCATATGGGATGCTGGGAATCATTTGACTGCATTCAAACAAACACCCTACCCACTGTATATTACTATTTCAGCCTTATTTTCTGTTTACTCTTTAATATGAAGAATAAACAGATATGAAGCCACTGAAATATTTAAAATGTTAGATTTTGTATTTCAGTCATCAAAAGTGACCCATACTGGTAGGTCTTAAAGAACCTTCTCGAATTTTATTAAAGAAACATTATATTAGGTGGAGTATTTCATTGTTTTCAGGGTGTTTTTTTGCTTGTTTGTTTGGTTTTTGTTTGTTCACATCCGGCAGTGCTCAGGGGTTGTTACTCCTGGCTCTATGCTCAGAAATTGCTCCCGACAGGCTCAGGGGACCATATGGAATGCCAGGATTTGAGCCACCAACCTTCTGCATGCAGGGAAAACGCCTTACCTTCATGCTATCTCTCCGGCCCCACTATTTTCAGTTTTAAAGTGAAATTTTCTATACTTAGAAAATGCATTTCTGATTACCAATATCTTCTTAAGTAATTTACTTTGGTGAGGTTGAGATAAATTATAAATTTCACGGGGCCAGGGGCCCGGGAGATAGCATGGAGGTAAGGCGTTTTTTGCCTTTCATGCAAAAGGTCATCGGTTCGAATCCGGTGCCCCATATGGTCCCCCGTGCCTGCCAGGAGCAATTTCTGAGCATGGAGCCAGGAGAAACCTCTGAGCACTGCCGGGTGTGACCCAAAAACCAAAAAAAAAAAAAAAAAAAAAAAAAATTTCACGGGGCCAGAGAGATAGCATGGAGGTAAGAAGGTCGTCGGTTTGAATCCCG
>PVKC010028454.1:0-15436 GCA_004027635.1 Crocidura indochinensis
GCCATTGCTCTTCACTGCATTATCCATCAGCAGGCCCTTTGCAGTAAATGCCTGCCATGTGACAATGTGATGTCTGTTGTTGTGAAATGCATCAACCAAATCAGATCCAGGGGCTTAAAGCACAGGAGGTTCCGTGCTTTTTTAGAGGAAATGGAGTCAGAATATGGAGATGTGCTCTATTTCACTGAGGTACATTGGCTCAGCAGGGGAAATATCCTGAAAAGATGTTTTGAGTTGAGAGAAGAAGTGAAAGCCTTCATGGAGAAGAATGGGAATGCTGTTTCTGAGTTGAGTGATCACAAATGGCTCATGGACTTAGCTTTTCTTGTTGACATCACATATAAGCTGAATGTACTAAACAAGATGTTACAAGGCCCAGGGCAGCTTATCAGTGCTGCCTATGACAACATGAGAGCATTCTCCACAAAACTTGTGTTATGGAAATCCCAGCTCTCTCAGACAAACCTTTGCCATTTCCCAGCATGCAAGGAACTTGTGGATGCAGGCATACCATTCAGTAGTGAGAAATACATTGATGCTATTTTTAAGCTAGAGAAGGAATTTGATCACAGATTTGCAGACTTCAAAAAGCACAGAGCCACTTTCCAAATTTTTGTGGACCCCGTTTCCTTTGATGTGCAAGATGCCCCTCCTGTGCTTCAAATGGAGCTCATTGACCTGCAGTGCAACTCTGATTTCAAAGCCAAGTTCAGGGAGATTAGTGGAAAAGTAGACATGCACGGGCAATTTTTGAGAGAATTGCCCCCAGCTCCCCTGAGCTTTCCCAAATGTTTTAGCGCACCATGTGCCTTTTGGGGAGCACATATTTGTGTGAAAAGTTATTCTCCACATTGAACTTCAATAAGTCAAAGTACAGGTCTAGACTTAATGATGATCATCTTCAAGCCATACTGAGGGTCTCAACTGCTTCCTCTCTAAAGCCAAATGTGGTTCAGATTTGTGAGAAGAAGCGCTGTCAAGTCTCTGGCAGCAAGGAATAGGCAAAAGATGCCATGTTCAGAAGAACTGTTCATGATCTTCACTCAATGTTCTATTCATGTTCAGAAGAAATAATTAAAACTGTTAATAATGACTTTTGAGGACTTTTTTTTGTGAAACCCTTATGCGGCCCTGTCTCACCCCGATTTTGCCTCCTGCAACCCCCAGGTAAATTGAGTTTGAGACCCCTGGTCTATAGTTAATCTCATGACAGTATACTTCAAGGGTGGAGAAACCCTGTATCTCTTAGGCCAAGGGAATTCCCTGTGTAATGTCCCCAATATTTACCGTGTCTATGCAGGAAAAAAAAAGCACAAATTAATCTTTTTTATTTATTTATCCATTTTTTGTTTTGCTTTTGGGCCACACCTGGCAGTGCTCAGGGGTTATTCCTGTCTCCATGCTCAGAAATTGCTCCTGGCAAGCACTGGGGACCATATGGGACAGTGGGATTCGAACCAATGACCTTCTGCATGAAAGGTAAATGTCTTACCTCCATGCTATCTCTCCAGCCCCTATTTATCCCTTTTTTTTTTGTGGTTTTTGGGTCACACCCAGCAGTGCTCAGGGGTTACTCCTGACTCCATGCTCAGAAATTGCTCCTGGCAGGCACGGGGGACCATATGGGGTACCAGGATTCGAACCGATGACCTTTTGCATGAAAGGCAAAAGCCTTACCTCCATGCTATCTCCTGGGCCCCTATCCCATTTTTTTTACTTCTTTGTTTTGGTGTGGATATTGAAGTTGTTGTCTCCGATTTTCTTTTTTTGCTCCTTCTTCCTTCTTGTGCTCTGTCTTATTCCTAGATAAGAATCCTGTAGTCTTTCCTCAACTATTTAAACACTGAATAAGTTTGGATAATGACAAAGGGAGAGAGGTGACACATGATGGGTTTTTGGATCATGCTGAGTAATTATTTCTCCCTTTGGGACTCAATTACTTTCTGGTCAGATTGTTGCATATCCTGATAATTTTCTACTAGGAATTCAAGTACAGCTTTGCTTCTAAATGTGGTTTCCCAAGGTCAAAAACTTTTTTTTGTCACTTAGGAAAAAAATGACTCATGTCACTTGCTTACTTTGCTTCCTTGTGGGAGCTTGACCATACTCAGAAAAACCACTGAACAACCAGCCTAAGCAATAAAAACAGCAAAGAAGACTGGAATAGCAGACACAGTGTTCAAGAGCAGACAGATGCCTTGGAAACCACATCTCTAAAGTGAATGTGTTGAAGGTGCTTATTAAATTTCCTAATGCTGTTGGCTATGCATTTATATTTGGGGGTGGGGAGTGCTAAAGAAAGCTCTTGTGCTTTAGTCTACTTTCTTATTTATTCTTTATTTTGTTAGGTGGCACACCCAGCAGTGCTGGAGGGAGGCTATTTCTGGGAGATGCTGAGAAGTCATGTAGTGCTGGGGGTTATACCAGCAGCTCCTATGTGCAAAGCATGTGCTCCAACCACTAAGCTATCTCCCTAGCCCTCTACTGTTTTTTTTTTTTTTTTACCTCTCCCAACTAATTTCTGACCTTTTTCTTTATTGATGTAATGGCTAGCCACAAGTAACAGCTCCATCTCCAGCTCATGAAGATCCCTCAAAGCCTCATCATACATGACATACTGTCCTTGTGAGGTCTGGGTGTAGTTGCAACCCACCTCTACACTAGTAGTCATCCTAGTTCTCTATGAAATGAGCACTGTGAACCTAAGTAAAGAAAATCAAGGGCAAAAAGTACTGGAATAAGGAAAGCTATATTCACAGCCCAAATAAACCACAGTAGGCTTCTGTTTCCCAAAGCAACCATGTGGCTTCAGAAATGATAAAACAAAAATCCTGTGTAAAGTAAAAGATACTACAATAAATATTGTTGTGGAGAGTACATTGTTTTATTTTTATATTTTGCTGTTTGGCTTTCATCCCAGTCACTTGTAGTGTGAAGGGACTGCTGCTGTCTCTATGTTGGAGCTTGCTGCCAGCAGTGCTGGGGAAACCAGGTGTGCTGGAGACTGAACTGAACCTTCCAAATACCAAGCATTTATTCAACCCTTGAACCATTTCCCCAGCCAGGAAGAGTAGGGGTGTTTTTTTAGTATATTTATTTTTTATTGCTTTATTTAAGCACTGTGTTTACAGAATTGTTCATAGTTAGGTTTCAGTCATTGATTGTACACCACCCTTCATCAGTGCACATTTCCTGCCACCAATATCAAGCATTTCCTCCCACCACCACCCCCTTCCCTGAGGCAGGCATTTTTCTTTTCTTTCTCTCTCTTTTTGAGACTTATGGTTTGCACTATTGTTAGTAAGAGGGTACCAAAAAAATAGAGGGTACCAAGTATGTCACTTTATCCCCTTTCAATACCCAGCTATTGTCTAGAGTGATCACTTTCAACTATTATTCCAACTTCTCTACTCTAACTGTATTCGTTGCTCATTGTGGCAAGCTTCCTACAATGGACTGGTTCTCCTGATCCTCATCTCTATTGTCTCTGGATATTATTACCATATTCTCTTTAATTTTCTTATATCCCACAAATGAGTGAGACTATATGGCTCTCTTCTCCCTTTGACTCATTTCACTCAGCATAATAATCTCTGTGTCTATCCATGTATAGGCAAACTTCATTTTTCCTAAAGACTGCATAGTATACCATTGTGTAGAAATACCACAGTTTCTTTAGGCACTCATATGTTGTCGAGCATCTGGGTTGTTTCTAGATTCTGGCTATTGTAAATAGTGATACAATTAATATGAGTGCAGAGAGCATTTTGCATTGTGTATTTGTGTTCCTAGGGTATGTTCCTAGTAATAGTATTTATGAACTGTGTCCAGTTTCTTGAAAAATGTCCATATTGTTTTCCAGAAAGACTAGTCTAGATGGCATTCCCACCAGCAGTGAGTAAGAGTTCCTTTCTCCCTACATCCACACTAGCACTGGTTGTTGTTCTTGTTCTTTGTGAACAAAGATCTTTTATCTCTGTGGTAGAAGATGGTACTTCATGGTTGTTTAGATTTGCATCTTTTGAGGATTAATGATGTGGAGTATTTTTTCATATGCCTTTTGGCCATCTGTATTTCTTCTTTGAAGAAGTATCTGTTCATTTCTCCCCATTTTTAGATGAGGTTAGATTTTTTTCTTGCAAAGTTCAATCTTAGATAATAATCCCTTATATGATAGGTGTTATTGAATAGTTTCTCTCATTCTGTGGGTAGCCTTTGTATCCTAGTCAGTGTTATGAAGAGTAGTTTTGAGGTAAAGAATAATCTGATCAAGTACGGTTAACCTGGTTATTACAGGTTAACAAAGATTGCTTGGTGGAAAATAAACAGTGGTACCAAATAATAATGGGTCTCGTAAAGCAGAGAGCTTGTAATCAGATCTTGGCCACCAGGTACACACTGTGGAAAAGTCCTTTGGCCACTGTTGGCCTATTTACTCATATGTACTGTAAGGCCTATGGCAGGGGTGCCACAGAGTTGTTAGGTCAGTGGTGATGTCACAAAATTATAAAGGCCAGTGACAATATATGAGAGGCACTTAAACTCTCTACATCTTGACAACTGTAGATTTTTCATTTTAAACGTGTTTCTAAAAACACATGACACAATCTGGTTTCTTAGTGATATGCAGGGTCAGAAAATGCCCACCCCAAATTTATGCCCAGCTGTGGGAAATGTGACTTAGTTGCAGATAGTCTTCATAGATGTGATCAGGTGAAAATTAGGTGATACTAAAGAGGTGGCAGGGGTCCCATAACTCAAGTTCCTTTCAATTAAGGGTATTCAGGTAGCTAAGTGGGGTAATGTCCTGGTTCTGCATGGTCCCCCAAACACTGCAGAGAGTGACCCTTGAGCAGAGAGCTAAGAGTAGTCCCTGACCACTGTCATTTGTAAGAACTCCAAATAATACAAAACAGAAGAAATCTTGGGGCCTAGAAGATGGGTCAAAGGATTAAAGTGTATATTCTAGAATAAGAACCCAGGTATGATTCTTGGAGTCACAGGACCTTTTGAATCTTGTTTGGATAGTCCTGATGGTTTTCAATAGCACAAGAATAACACACAATTAAGAAAACAAAACAAACAACAAACAAAAACTGGGAAAAATCAGAGACAGAAATGAAGGGAAGAGGACCCCTTGGTAAAAGGCAGAATTGGAGTGTCAGGTCTCCAAGCCAAGCAGTGTGGGAATTGCTGGCAGCATACTGCAGTTGGTTGAGACAAGAAGATCATTCTGACATAGTCTTGATAGTATGTGACTATGCTTAGCCCTTGACATTGTAAGAGCCTCCAGACATCTTTGGGGCCAAATGCCCTTCTTTGATATATGGGTCATTCACTCTGTAGCTAACCCTTAGGGTTATGTAGAAATAAAATCAAGTTTTTCAGGATTTTATCCATAATTATTTGGAGGTGGAGGTTGATTTTGGGTTACATCTGTGCTCAGGGATCACTTCTGGCAGGGTTTAAAGAAACATATATGTTACAAGATTGAACCCAAGTTGGTTGCTTGTAAGGCAAGTGTCCTACTCAGTATATTATAGCTCTGGCTCAATAAATCTAATTTTTAGAGAGGAGAATTATTTCCTAATTTAAAATTTCTAGATGGGAAGAGAACCAAGGACAGGTGGCAGGAAAAGTGCCCTGGTGAAGGGGGGGTGTACATTCTATGACTGAAACTTAAGTATGAACAATGTTGTGACTACAGTGCTTAAATAACTTATCAAAAATAAAAACATCAATTAAAATTTAAAATAATGTCTACACTCTGGGGCTAGAGCAATAGTACAATAGGTAGAGCATTTTTCTTGCTTGCAACTGACCTGGATTTAATTTCTAGCATCCCAAATAGTCCCCAAGTCCTACCAGAAGTAATTCTTGAGTGCAGAGCCAGGAGTGACCCCTTAGCATTGCCAAGTGTGGCCCCAAAACAAAATAAAACAAAATTTTATCATCTTCTCAAACTTCTGAACTAATCCTAACCCTTCTCATTACATCATAGCCTTGTACTTCACCCCTCACACATACATGCCCCCACACAAATGCCCTCTCTCCTGCTTGTTCCTCCTGTGCCAAACTCTCTGTGCTGGTCCCCTGGCCCACCTAGCAAGAGCTCCCCTCTGCAATGTTGACTTTTTTCTGTCACATTGTCCCAATGGATGCTAAAACAGTCTCATATCCCTCTTCTGTTAATACATTCTAAAGCTGTTCCCCAGGTTCCACCTCTGCTTCTCCTGCTCCCATGATGGTATCAGCGCAGGCTGCTTCTAATTCCCAATGAGCCCCCATTCCCAGCACACCCTCCAGGCCACATCCACAAATCTCACAAAGATCAAGACCCTCACAATGAACTCTCCTCATCTGTGCTATTCTGAGTGGTCTTTCCCAGAATCCCTGGCAGTGGGGTGCTGCCAGCTTCCTGACTCAGCCCTGCCTTCAGGCACGCCACTGTGTGCTCTCATCAACTTTCCTTGCCCTGTCCTGCCCTGCCTTGCCTGGTCTAAGTGCTATACTCTTGGCTAAGTGCTGTCCTACACCTCCGTTAGAGTCCAGTACAGACTTGCCACTGAGTTAACCAACTTTAGATTCTTGGACCCCCATTTCTTCTCTCCTTGAGCGCCAGGTCTGCATATGCCATTGGTTACCTGGCGCCTGAAAGGCCCATCGGTTTTAACAAGATAAATCTTATGGCCTGCTCCCACAGATCTGGATCGTGTCCAGCCTGCCCATTTCAGACAGTAATCTAGTACTGTCCATTCCTCCAATGGAAATAATTTGAGGCGTCTTCTCTGCCTCACCCAATGTGTCTATTTTGTTTTCCTGACCAGCTGATATCATTTCCTTTCTCTACTCATCTTTGCCTCTGTACCTCCTCCACTGAACCACACTCTTTTGGAATGCTATTATATTTTATCAAGAACCTCTAAAATGGGTCAAAACACTGAACTAGCCACAGTTCCTTTAGTTTGGGTTTCCCCTCCATTCATTTTATTCATTGCTGGCAGAGGATCTTTTAGAAATGAAATATTTTAGAAATGTGTGCTCCTATTGTTGAGGGAAGGGAGGGTTGAGTAGTAGTGTTTAGGGGAGAGTACTGGGTCTGTGCTCAGGAGTGACCCTTGGCCTAGCTGAGGGAATTTATGCAGTGCAGGGACTCTTATCAGGATCAGCTGAGTACAAGGCAAGTACCTTAGCCAACATACTGTCTCTCTGGCCCAATAGTAGCATAATTTATATGAAAACCTGATCAGTCGAGGTAACTAGAGGTCATATTCTTCTGATGAGAATGGGAAAACATCTAACTCTGCTATTGCTGACTCTGTGCCCTGGCAGAGCTCTATGGATCATGTGATGAGGAAAATTGAGCCCTGCCCACATTTCAAACAGGTTAACACCAAAGAGTAGGAGTTGCCAAGGAATTATCATGCCAGTCTCCATTCTTAATCTTTTTTAAGTCTAGAGCACAGATAAACAGTGCACCTATGGAGATATAGGGCTTATATCTGGTATTAACATTTCTTAAGGGGAGATGAGACAATTTTCGAAAAAATTCCGAGAACAGTCTTGAATGTGATTTTCTGCTACAAGGATGGAACTGGAAAGTAAAACAATGAGTGAAACTAGTCAGGATGAAAGAAACAGACAGAATAATCTGTCTCATGTGTGGAATATAAAGAAAGATAATAAGGGAATAACAAAAGGCAAAAGAAAACGAGAAATTGTCAACAGAATTGAACTTACCAGGCAGGGGCCGTGGTTTGGGAGTGAAGAGGAGGGTGTGATGTTGAACATTGTATGCATAAAACATTATCATTAACAGTATTCTAAACCAGAATCTTCAAATAAAAACTTTTAAATAAAAATGATGTGTTGTGTGTGTGTGTGTGTGTGTGTGTGTGTGTGTGTGTGTGTGAGCAACGCGCGTGTGTGGTTGGAAGAGAGGTTGTTCACATACCCAGCTGTGCTTAACTTTAGGGATCACTCCTAGAAGCGCTCAATGAAACATATGTGATATTGGGGATAGAACTAGGGTTGGCCATTTGCAGGGGAAGTGCCTTACAATTGAGACTATCACCTTGGTCCCTAAAATGTGTTTTTTCAGAGAAAAAATATCTAAAAATGTTTAGCAATATTGACCTATATTTATTATATGCATACAATATTATACTATGTGTCACATTATTATTATTATTATTATTATTATTATTTGGTTTTTGGGCCACTCCTGGCGGTGCTCAGATGTTACTCCTGGCTGTCTGCTCAGAAATAGCTCCTGGCAGGCAAGGGGGACCATATGGGACACCGGGATTCGAACCAACCACCTTTGGTCCAGGATCGGCTGCTTGCAAGGCAAACACCACTGTGCTATCTCTCCGAGCCCTATGTGTCACATTATTTAGGGGGAGGGGCACACTCAACTGTGCTCAGGGCTTACTATTAGCTCTTCGCTCAGGGATCATTTATGGAAGTCTCTGGGGACCATATGGGACGCTGGGGATTAAACCTGGGCTAAGTGTGTGGAGGATAAGTACCTTACCCATTATATTATCTCTTGACCCTCCAAATTACTCCTGATGGGCTCGGGAGAGCATATGGGATACCAGTTTCAAATTCGGCCCTGCTGTGTGCAAGGCAAATATACCTACCTGTTGTACTGTTGCTACACTCCTATAACACATTTTAGTGTTTAAATAACATCCTATATATGATCAGTTACTTTATGTGTACAATTCAATAGCGTTAGACACTTTCACACTTGCAGGAACATCACTATTGTCTAGTATCCCAACTTAAAAAACTTGGTGTTCTTGGGACTGGAGCGATGGTGCAGCACTAGGGTGTTTGCCTTGCACACGACTGAACCAGGACCGACTGCAGTTCTATCCCCCGGTGTCCCATATAGTCCCCAAAGCCAGGAGCCATCACAGGAGTGGCCCAAAAATCAAATCAAAACAAAACAAAACAAAAAGCTTGGTGCTCTTTCCATAAAAATTCCCCATTTCCTGCTCTTCCTTGACCCTAGCAACCTCTGTTCTCCTTGTCTCAATGATGTGACTACCAGATCCCTAGCTGAAGTGAACCCACACAGTACTGGTCCTTTTGCAATTAGCAAAAGGTCCCTTGCAATTAGCATACTGCTCTTAAGATAAATCTTTTTGATAGCATGCACAAGATAGTGTGCATGTATTACATTTGTTCATCCCGTTCATCGGATTGCTCTCATGTTTTGGCAACTGGGAATAATGTAAAGAATTAAAGTAAAGAATTACTTGAAGAGATAGTACAGGGATTAAGGCACTTGCCTTGCATGAGGCTCATCTGAATTCAATATCCAATACTGAATATAATTAAGCACTTTCAGGAGCGAGCACAGAGCCAGGTGCTCAAAAAGTAAACTACTTGATAGAATTCACTTATTCTATTTAAACAGCCACAATATCCTGGCCCTCAGCTGACCCATCAGTTGTGTGTATGTAGCATTCTCTTCTAGTAACATCACACACAGAGCAATGATCATCTTCGGTGGTTAACCTGCCAATATCAGAATATCTGTAGGGGTGTACAATATGGGATTTTAAGTCAACCTGGAACTAGAGGCTTACTCCTGGCTCTGAGTTCAGGGATAAGTCCTTGTATCCTTGGGAGACTATATCTAGTACAGGGGATTGAACCCCAGATGACCACATGTAAGACAAATTATCTTCTATAATATTGCTCCTGTCCTCGATGTCTAAAAAGAGACATTTCATATCTTACCTGCCTGGAAATCACACCTCAGTCCAAATCACATTGTTCTCCTGCTCGAAACTCTACCATAGCTTTCTTTCTCTTGCAAAGTCAAAGTTCTCACAATACCCATCCCTTTCCCCTTCATGTCCATCTCCTTTAATTTCACTCCAGAAGCACTGAATTCCAGGTGGTTCCTGTTACTCTGTTCTACCTTAGGGTCTTTGCATTGGCTTTCCCTTGGTCTGGAGATTCCTTCGCTACTACTGACTCATAACAGCCCATGCCACGTGTCTTCAGGGGGCCCATGAACAGCCCAGGCTACTAAGCTTGGCTTTCAGGGTACTATTGAATGAACATATGTTAATGCCAGCACTGAACTCCCTCATGGAATCAAAAACACTGAGATCAGAGTAGGGATTCTTCTCTTAGTACTTCTTTGAGGTCAGTTCCCCAGGGCAACAAGCCAAATGATCTTGTCTAGGCCCCCTTCAGCCTGGGGTTCAACTCAGCAGATGAGCGTATGTGCCTCCCATTGCCCACATGGTAAAAAAGAAAAAAAAAGATCAGGAGTGAACACATGGGTTACAATGGTGGCATGGCTATATATGGGGAGTGAAGCTTGCCCATATATCCCACGAAAGAGACTTTGTCAGGGATAGCAAGAGAACACCCAGAAACATACATGAGATCTCAAGCACACTCCTACCATTACAAGGCCCTGAGTACTTCCCGGTGGCCTCTGTGTGTGTGTGTGTGTGTGTGTGTGTGTGTGCGTGCGTGTTTGTGTGTATTTGTATGTGTGTGCATAAATATAAAATAAAGCAATAAAGCTCCTCAACAAAAGTTCCTTCCTAGAGTATCTCACATGAAAGCAGCAGTTTCCAGCAACCTGTAAGAGGGCTGCCACTTGTATTATTTCTGAGAGCATGAGATTGGAATATTGTATTCCCTCATTCTCCCCTTCCTATAATCAACAGGGCAGGATGAGATTTTTCTCCCCTCTCCTCCCCTTTTGGGAGTTTTGGAGCCACACCCAGTGATATTCAGGGCTTACTGTTCATTTTATACTCAAGAATCACTCCTGGCAACACTCATAGACCCTTTGGAGTATTAGGGATAGAACCAAAGTCTACAATGTGCAAGGCAAGTACCTCACCTGCTGTACCATCTCTCTGTCCCCATTTTATTTTTACTTTCTGCCTGCATCACAGAACAAATGAAATGAGAGAGGGCTCATTGATAAGAGGCTTTTACAAATCTATTAGCAAATAGCATATCAAAGACATAGTGTGAGGCAGGCTCATTATTAGCAAGAGCAAGACATGCTTTTCTAGGTGTGCTTCTTTCGTGTGTGTGTGTGTGTGTGTGTGTGTGTGTGTGTGTGTGTGTGTGTGTTTTAATTTTTGGCTTAGAGGCCATATCCAATGGTGCTCAGGGCTTACTTCTGATTATATGCTCAGGGATCATTTCTGGCAAAACTTGAGGAACCACATGGGATGCCAGAAATGAAATAACAGTCAGTTATGTGCCAAGCAAATTCTCTATCTGTACTATCTCTCTGTGTCCTTTAAATTAATGTTTAATCCCCAAAACTACTCTTTCAACTTTGAACCAATAAACGGAAAATTTTGAGGTTGAAACTTACATTTTTGTTATATTTGAAGCCAATACTTTGACAAATTATACAAGTAAGCTGGCCAAGTTGATTTTAAGCAGCACTAGTAATTCTACCAGTGACAGGAGGTTTTAATTGCCAGGAAACAAAGCTTATCAGGAAGAAAGAGCATGAGAAGTGTCAGAGAAACTATACATTATAACAAATCTGTGAACATTACCAAGTGCAGTGGTGGTAAAGTTCACTGACGCAAACAAGACATGTTTGAGACTATATGCATGTGCACAGGCAAAAACTTCAAGGACTCTGTGCTTAAATGAATAGCAAGCCATTTTAGTTTCTATTCTGTGGAAATTTTAAAGCATTTCAACAAAGGATCTTAGTAGTTTTTGTGTTCATGCTATTGGTTGATAAATATAATAATCTTATCATAATGCTGAATGATCAAATGCTGAATGATTGTTGGAAACAATCCTTAGAAAAGTTTCCCTTTACAAAGTGGGATGCCATCCAACACCACTAGCTTAATCTGGATATCTTATGTAACATTTCCCCCACCAGTCTCATAATTAGTCTAGCTGAGAGATTAGCTAGAGAGAGTCAAGTGCTTATTAAAGAAGAGAAGTTAGTAGAGCAAGTCACAGACCCACAAAAAAATGGTCTCGAGAGACTGGATTACAGCAGGAGGACTGGGAAAACAGCCTCGAGTATGAAGAGAACATTCTGGTAAGCCAGATAATTTCAATTAAAGTACAGTATTATGCAGTTGTCATTTTATGCAGCTGTCAGGAGAGATGAAGTAATGAAATTTTCCTATACATGGATGTACATAGAAACTATCATGTTGAGTGAAATAAGTCAGATGGAGAGAGATAGACACAAAATGTCTTACTCATCTATGGGTTTTAAGAACAATTAAAGACATTAGTGTAATAATGCCCAGAGACAATAGAGATGAGGACTAGAAAGATCAGCTCACAATATGAAGCTCACCACAAAGAATGGTGAGTGCATTTAGAGAAACAACTACACTAACAACTACCATGACAATGTTAATGAGTGAGAGAGGTAGAATTCCTCAAATACAGGCAGGGGGTGGAGGAGAAAGGAGGACATTGGTGGTGGGAATGTTGCACTGGTGAAGGGGGTGTTACTTTTATGACTGAAACCCAACTACAATCATGTTTGTTATCAGAGTTCTTAAATAAATATATTATTTTGCACAAAAATATTTGTGTTCATAAAAAAAAAATAAAGTACAATTTTAACATTTCTCCCATGTTCCTGTCACCACTCTCAGTTGCTGCCTTTTCTCATCCTCCTCATCTTACCATGGTTTGGCTGGTGCTAGGTTACCTCTGTGCCTTGGAACTGTATAAAAGGGACTCATCCAAAACAGAGATACTTGGGTTGGTCACAAGTAATATCCATAGAAAACTATGGTGAGAATCTGCAAACTATTGTTTATTTCCTCAAAGTGTTCTTTCTAAGATACCGTGCTTTTTTTAGGCTTCCTCTGGAAGAAGTTCTTAGCCATCTATTTAGCAAAGGCAATTCCTTCACACTCCTCCAGTTTCTGCTCCTGTGCTCTCCATTCTGAGAGGTCTGGCTGGTCCTCTCATCTCACAGCACACACTCATCCTTGTCACAGTGTTCCTTCCTCCTAAGGTTGTACTGATACTGCCACAAGCTAAAGATGGAGATTTCTTTCCTCATCAATGTCTTAGTGACTCACTCTCAGAGCCCATTTGGTACAAAGGCAGCATCTGTGCAAATTCCAGCAAACAGGCAAATGAGAAATGAAAAACTTCTCAACAACTACTCCTTACAGTGCATGAGCTACACATTACTTCCACCTCATGCTCCACCTCTATAATTCAGTAGCTTTCTGTATATTTAAAGTCTGTTTGCCATAAAATGATTTAAAAATATAGTGCTCTCATTTTTGTCATTTTTGCCAATCCCTAAAACAGCATCTACACATCAGTAAGTAGTCAGAGGATGTGAGTCTCTACCTCTATCTCTCTTTCTCTTCCCTCTTCACCTTTCTCCCTCTTCACCCCACTTCTCTCCCTATGTCTCCTTTCTAACATTTGGGCAGCTATTCTCAATACAGACTTTGCTGAGAGCAAAACTTGTTTGCAGATAATATGATATGATATGATATATGATATGATACTATATTTAGAAAACCCTAATGACTATCAAAAAGTTTCTAGAAATAATAGATACGTATTGCAAAGTGGCAGTCTAAAAACTTAACATGTAAAATCAGTGGTCTTCTTAAATACAAATAATGATAGAAAAGAAATAAATATTTAAAAACAATCCTATTCACTATAGTATCACAAAAACTTAACTACCTTGGAGTCAATGTAACTAAAGAGGTGAAGACCTATACAAACTACAAAACATTGCTTCAAGAAATAAAAGAGAAAAAAAAGAAATAAAAGAGAACACAAGGAAATGGAGACACATACCCTTTTCATGGATCGGAAGGATTAACATTATTAAAAAGGCAATATTCCCCAAAACATTGTATAGATTTAATGCACTCCCTTTAAGGATATCTGAGGATTCTAAAGTTGGGGAGAAGAGAGGTGTGGACATTGGTGGAGAAAGGTTGCGCTGGTGAAAGGGTATATTTATTTATGACTGAAACCCAACTACAAACATGTTTTTAACTATGGTGCTAAAATAAAAATATTAATAAAAAATAATAATTAGAAAAAAATAAAGATATCCTCTAAGAATATCATCAAGGAAGTGGGTCAAACACTCCTGAAATTTATTAAGAACAATAAAGTCTTAGAATATCTAAAGCATCCCTTAGAAAAATAATTATAGGAGGAATCACTTCCCCAACTTTAAATTGTACTAAAAAGAAAGTCATTATTGGGATAAAGTCATTCAATAGTTATTATTGGAATAAAGACAGACCCAGTTGTCTCAGCACCACTTGCTCCATTGAAGGATTTCCTTACTTCATTTTGAGTTTCTTGCCCCTTTATCAAAGATTAATTAATTGTATGTCTGGCAGTCATTCTCTGAGTACTTAAATTTCCCAAAAAGAAGTTTCAGATTAGAACCAAATTTTCAGAAACAACTACTGATTGCCCTTGAATTTTGTTTTGGAGGCTTCACCTGTTCATGCTCAGGTATAATTTTCAGCTCATTGCTCAGAGGGAAGCTACCTTCTCTGTTTGGAAGACCATGTTGTGCCAGGGATGGAACCTGGCAAGTCACGTTGGTCAGAATGAAACCTGTATAAAAAGCATGTACTCAGTCCATGGAACTATATATCCAGCCTGATCACTTTTAAGACACTTCTGGTATCAAACTAACTCCTAAATCATGGCTCATGGATAGTTCTATAATTTCAGTAAGTAAATCCTTGAGATACACTTGCAAACTTCTTTAAGACAAGTTTTGTGTGTTTAAAAAGCTTTGTTACTATTTGCAGCTGCCATAACACTATATTTATAAAACCCTAAAGACTCTACCAAAAACCTTCTAGAAACAATAGAGTCATGTAGCAAAATGCACACTACGAAATTAACACGCAAAACTCAATGGCCTTCTTATACACAAATAATGATAGAGAAGAAATGAACATTAAAAAAACAATCCCATTCACATTAGTGTTACACAAACTCAAATATATTGGAGTCAACTTAACTAAAGAAGTGAAGGACTTAAACAAAGAAAACTACAAAACTCTGCTTCAAGAAATAAAAGATGGGGCCAGAGTGATGGTGAAGCAGTAGGGCGTTTGCCTTGCACGTGGCTGACCCAGTATGGACCTTGGTTAGATCCCCAGGCACCCCATATGGTCTGCCAAGCCAAGAATGATTTCTGAGAGCATAGCCAGAAGTAACCCTTGAGCGTCACCAGAGTTGGCAAAAAATTGAGAAAAAAGAAAGAAGGAAGGAAGGAAGGAAGGAAGGAAGGAAGGAAGGAAGGAAGGAAGGAAGGGAAGAAAAAGGAAAAGGCAGGGAAGAAAAAGGAAAAAGAAGAAAGGAGAAAGAAAGAAAGAAAGAAAGAAAGAAAGAAAGAAAGAAAGAAAGAAAGAAAGAAAGAAAGAAAGAAAGA
>PVKC010028455.1:0-15448 GCA_004027635.1 Crocidura indochinensis
ATTCGAACCGATGACCTTTTGCATGAAAGGCAAACGCCTTACCTCCATGCTATCTCCCGGGCCCCTAGCTTGTCTTTTTATGGTGAAGTCTCAGGCTCAGTGAACCAAGCAATTACTTCTTTCTTTCCCGGGAGGCAGTTGCAGGGAAAGGGAGAGGAGGGGGAGGGAGTGTGTGTGTATGTATGTTTGTGTGTGTGTGTGAGGATAAGTCTGTGGTTGAGTTTGGCATGATTGTGTGTGAGAGGAATAGTTAGTGTTTATGAGGGTGTGAAAGTGTGGTGTGTGGTAGATCATATCTGTGTAGGCAGGTGTGTGTTTGGGGGGTGTATTTACCTGTATGAGAGAATATGACAGGGGCCAAAGAGATAGCACAGCAGTAAGGCATTTGCCTTGCATGTGGTCGAACCAGAATGGACCAGGCTTCGATCACGGGCATCCCATATGGTCCCCCAAGCCAGGAAGGATTTCTGAGTGCTGAGTTAGGAATAACCCCTGAGTGCCACTGGGTATAACCCCACAGGAAGAACAAAAAAAGAAAAAAGAGAAAGAGTATATAACATTCGTGATTGTCATTGTGTTACACAAGTGTGTTGTGATATGTGTATTGATGTCATGCATGTGTGGGTCCAGGTTATGTGTAGCGTGGTTTGTGTGTCTTGTGTGTTTGCGCTGCCTGTGTGTTGTGTATTGTTTGTGTTTTATGTTTTGTGTTTGAGCTACTGAACGGGTGGTGTGTGTGTAACAGGTGTGAGGTATGTTGTAGAGGTGATATGATTGTGCGGTGGCTGTGTATATTGTGCACATGATGTGCTGTGCTATTCAGGTGAACATGGTGTGTGGCTATGTGTATATATGTGGGTGCTACATAGGTGATGCACGAGGTGGCTGTTAGGTTGTGTAACGTGTAACACGTGGTGTGTATGTATAATGTCTGTCTATGTAGTGTGTGTTTGATGCTTCATGGATGATATGTGTATACACATGCTCACAGGGGCCCACACGGTGCAGGGGGTGGGAGGTTGAGTCCCCGGCAGTACCCTGGCAGGTGACCTTGAGCTGGTGGCCCTGAGCTGCTCTGCTGAGAACCGCCCACACAGGGCACACTGCCAGTAGCTCCCGCAGACACAGATGGGCAGCATCAAAGGAAGGAGAGTTTCCACCTGGCAGGGGAGAACCTGCAACTGCTGCTTCTCTGTTACTCACCCCAATCTCTGCAGACCATCCCAGAGCCGCCCCCACTCAGATCCCCCCAAGCTGTCTCTGCCCCCTAGGCTCCCCGGCTGGGGATGTCCACATCTACCCTGGCATCATGCCCATGGATCCTGCATTTATTACCGCAGGAAATGTTGGAAAATGGGGGCTGTGCTTGCTCAGGGGCAGGGGGGCTCAGAGCAAAAGAACAACGAGCCCTGGAACTTTCACACATGCAAGCCCACGCACATGATTATGTATGCATGTGTATGTGTTCGCACATGCATACACACGTATGTGATCCATGTCCACATGTAATCACAAACCCATGCATGCCCCATGCACTGACTCATGCACGCACACAGATGTACACATACTTGCTCAAATGCACACACATACAACACTCCCATGCACACACTTGTGGGGCACTGAGCTGGTGTTGAAGGGTGTCATGGAAGAATTTCTAAGTCCTGTAATCTCAGGAGACATTCTGAGCCTCTGAAGTAGCAGGAGGGGATGCTGAGGGCCGGCTGAGGCAGCCAGGACCCCAGAGGAGATAGAATTCATTTGTCTTTTTGTGTCACGCTCCCCTCCCCGTTCCTCCTCTCTTGAACCAGGCTGCCAGGCGCTGGGCGAAGAGCTGGCAGCCTCCTATCACCTCCTTCTGTCCTCTCAGTCCCGGACCGACCGTGTCACAGCCTCTGACCCAAGGGGAAGGTTCTAGAGCTGCTATTTAAACCAATGCACAGAGCAGAGTCAAGTGCTCTAGGAATTGATTTCCTGCTCAGGGAAACCTGCACAGCTGAGGGGTCACCCCCCATCCTTCTCTCCACTCGGACCCCAGCTCAGTCCTGTCCCCATGGGATCTGGGCATGCAGAGGGAACCTTGTATCTTATGCCTGTCATCACATCTCCTGCACACTCTGGGGAACTGAGGGAATTTTTACGGATGTATGGAACAACGCTGGGAACAAGCCAGCCCTTTTCACGGTCACCGTAGGGAAAGGGAAAAGGAAAAGGAAAAGGAAGCATGAGATGGCGGGGATGTGACAGGAATAGATACTGCTTGGCCAATGCCCTTCTGGACCAGCCCCTCAGCTGCCTTTAAAACAAGTTCCCCTTGAGAGGAAATGACAGCAGTGACCCAAGAGGGCATTGAGGTGCCGACCAAAAAGGACCAGAACAGGAGCAAATGGCAAAGTGGGCCTTTGGGGGCTGAAGGACAGTTCAGCTGGTCAGGTGTTTACCCTGAATGGGGGCTGATCCTGGTTTGATCCCTGGCACTTAGCAGGCTCACCTACTGAGCCAGGAATAAGTCCTGAGCACTGCTGGGGGTAGCTCAAAAGCTAAAAAGGAAACAGAAGAAAAGTGAGTGACAGCACAGCGAGGAGGGCCTTTGCCTTGCATGCAGCTGACCCCAGTTCAATTCCCAGCATCCCATCGGGTCCGCTGAGTCTGCCTGGAATGATTTCTGAGTGTAGAGCCAGGACTAATCCCTGAGCAGCACTGGATGTAGCCCCCAAACAAAGCCACCCCTCCAATGAGTCTTTACTAAACAGGTAGACAACTAGCATAAACCACAGCCCAGGAAATCCTCAGACGCTGACTTTATTTGTTTGTTTGTTTGTTTGGTTTTTGGGTCATAGCTTGCTGACACTCAGGGTTTACTCCTGGCTATGCTGCTCAGAAATCAATCGCTCCTGGCTCAGGGGACCATATGGAACCCAGGTCCATCCTGGGTCTGCCGTGTGCAAGGCAAATGTCCTACCACTGCAATATTGCTCCAGCCCCAGACACTGATTTTTTAAACACGAGAGATGATAGATAGATAGATAGATAGATAGATAGATAGATAGATAGATAGATAGATAGATAGATAGATAGATAGATAGATAGATAGATAGATAGAGAGAGAGAGAACAATCATTTCCAATTGACCTTGGTTGGTCAAAACTTCATTCATTCCATTTGCCTTTGTGTTGTAACAAGCAACAGAAGTCAGTCAATTTGTTTGTGCCTGCAAAGGTGGCAGGTTGGGGTCGTGGGTGGGAGATGGGGACACTGAGGAAGGGAAGGTCCCACTGTTGGTGGGGTTGGTATTGGAATAATTAATGCCGGAAATAACTGTATTGTGAACAACTTTGTAAATCACCATGCTATAATAAAAATCAGGGCACAAAAAGCTACTCCAAGCTCTGCAGAACCACTCAGTGCTGGGGAAGGAAAGTCTTTCTGCAAACCTTCAGTTTAATCTCCTCGTCTCATTAGGGAGACAAGATGCCACGGGTAGGAGCTACTGAACCAGTCATGGGATTTTTTTTTATTATATTAACAGGAGAATAGTGGTGCCAATAAGGGAGGTGACCAGTGCCCATGCATCAGGGAAAGTGCTGACCTATGGAACTCTATTCTGTAGGAGAGGCCACTTCCCATGAATAATTAAGGTCGGAGGGATCTCAGACATGGCTCTACCCAAGGCTGCTTTCCTCAGGAGGGTTTTGTTTTTGTGAAGATGCTAGATGTCAATGCCCTATGTCCTTCCTTCCCTGAAAGAAAGGGCCCCTCACCTGGCCCAACACCTGACGGGCCCATGAGGCAATCAGCATCGCTGCCCGCCTGCACACGTATGTATCAGAAACTGTGAGCCATAGCAATTAGAGATCAACTTTGCAATCTATATCTATATTTAAAATTTCTTTATTTAAGCAGCATGGTAGGTCATAAACATGTTTGTAGTTGAGTTTTAGTCATAAAATGTATATCTCCCCTCACCTTCATTCCTGCTGCCAATATCCCCCATTTCCCTCCTCCCCCACCCTCGCCTGTCTTCGAGATAGGCATTTTATTTCTATCTATCATTGTCATGATAGTTGTTAGTGTAATTATTTCTCTAGCAGTGTTCACCAATCTTTGTGATAAGCTTCAGATCATGGACTAGTCCTTTCAAACCACATCTCTATTGTCTCTAGGTGTTATTACCAAACTGTCTTACTTTTCTTAAATCCCACAGATGAGTGAGACTATTCTATGTCTGTCTCTTTCCCTCTGACTCATTTCATTAGCATTATAGTCTCCGTATCTATTCATGATAGGCAAATTTAATGACTTCATTTTTCCTAACAATTGCGTAGTATTCCATTGTGTAGATCATCTGTTGTCAGGAACCTGGGTTGTTTCCAGAGTCTGACTATTGTAAATAGTGCTACAATAAACATAGTGGGTACAGAGGGCATTTTTGTATTGTTCTGTGTCCCTAGGGTATATCCTTAGGAGTGGTACAATCTAGATCTTTCTTCCAGCTCCAGTACATCAGCCTTGGGCTTGCTGGGCATGCTACAGGGATGGTGTGCCAGAAGGTCAGGCATGGGCACCCAAAGAACTCAGCACCACGCGTGAGTCTGAAGGTCAATCTCCCTCCATATCCCTTTGGACTTCCTTCCTTCACCTGCACTCCCCATGGACACAAGGATGCAGATGATCATGCTCGAGAGGATACCCTGATCTTCTCAGTCCCTAGTGGCTGACCCTAATTCCTGAGATCAAGCAAAAGCTTCCCCAAGGAGCACCTCTGACCCATACATGGGAAATCAGCTACCTCTGCTTAGATTCCTTGTTTTTCCCTGCCAAGCTTCATGCAGAGGAGATATCTACCTGCTGAACTACAGGAAAACAGAACATGTGTACTTGGCATGGTGAGTACCAGGGTTGCTTGCTGGGAGCACGGTGGCTGGGAGAACGTGTCAGACTTCCTGAAGAAGAGATGAGCAGCAAGGGAGCACTCTTGCAAGTGGAGCAAGAGAAGAAATGGGAGAGTGAGCTTGAGTGTGCATATGAACATGCACACACACACACACATACACACATACACACAAACACACACGGAAGCTCAGTAGTTCATTGTTAGGGTCAGGCAGGAAATAAAATGAGCCTGAATTGAGCATCTGAACCCCAGATACTGAGAACCTTCCATTTCCAGCCCATTTCCAACAGGGACCAAGGTGTCCTGCTCTGGTTGACTGAAGTTGGGGTTCCCTTCAGTGCCAACATGGCTTTTTTTTTTTTTTTTGGTTTTTGGGTCACACCCGGCAGCGCTCAGGGGTTACTCCTGGCTCCATGCTCAGAAATTGCTCCTGGCAGGCACGGGGGACCATATGGGGCACCGGGATTCGAACCGATAACCTTTTGCATGAAAGGCAAACGCCTTACCTCCATGCTATCTCCCGAGCCCCCAACATGGCTCTTATTGGGGGCACAGTGTGAGACTCAACCAGAGACCTGACATTCCTTGCTCTACAGGGCTTGGAGATCTAATAGGTATATTTCATGGGGAGTTGTCACTTCCTGAGACTTCCAGGGGCCCCCCAGCCCGGCCAGGGACTATAGGGGTCGAGCAAAAATGGAAAACTGGCCTCTCAGAGGGATCCCTGAAGTGTCCCACAGGACAGAGCTAATGGTGCCCATTCTCTTTGCCAAGCATCCCTGTAGAGTCTGGGCTTCATCTTAGACTTCTTGGCTTGTGTTCCTTTCCTTTCCTTGTTGTTAGTGCCACATCCAGGAGTTGAGCACTTGTGGTATCAGGGATCATAATGCCAGTCAGTGGCCACAATTCCACTGAGCGTGGTGGGCTGTGCTGGGTCTGAACACGGGTTTTCCCCACCATGAAAGCAGGGACATCCCCCTCCAGCCAAGTCTCAGGGCAGTTGGCATTGTCTTAATCTTGGCTTAATTCTGAGACTCCGCAGACCCATGGACATTGTTCATGCAGCAGACATAGGCCTGCCTCCATGCAAATTTATACGTGGTGTCCCTTAAAAACTCAGTGGGGGATCCTGGGTGAGCTCCCTGATAAAATGGTGGCTCTTGGTGGAGTCCCTGCCAAGGACCTGATCTGGGTCCCTAGAAGCTACTAGAGGCCACAGGTAGCAGGAACTCAGGCCCTGGGAGCTGATGGTTCAGTGGGTCAAGTGTGAAATCTCTACTCTGAATCAGGAGAATCAGGTTAATGATTTCTGCTCTGAGGAACAGTTTGATACAGAACTTGGTCTGGCAGCCATGTTTAGGTCTGTGGAGAACTGGTTTTCTGGTAGCCTCTTAATCTCTCTGAGGACGGAGTAGAGAATTTGTCCCTTAAGAAAGAACAAAACATTCATCCATATGAAAATACTGAAGGAGCCTTAATCCTTGGGTATCAGAATGTCCTTCCTTCCTTTCTTCTTTCTTCCCTCCCTCCTTCCTTCCATCCCTCCTTCCTTCCTTTCTTTCCTTCTTTCCTTCTTTCTTTTCTTTCTTTTTTCTTTTTTCTTCCTTAATTTCTTTTTCTTTCCTTTCTTCTTTCTTTTGCTTTTTCTTTCTTCTTTCTTGCTTTTCTTCCTTTCTTCTTTGCTTTTCTTTCTCTTCTTCTTTCTTTCTCTTCTTTCTTTCTTTCTTTCTTTCTTTCTTTCTTTCTTTCTTTCTTTCTTTCTTTCTTTCTTTCTTTCTTCTTTCTTTCTCTTCCTCTCTCTCCTCCCCTCCCTCTCTCCCTCCCAGTGAAGGACTTTTTTATTTTGGTTTTTTGGTCCACACCTATTGGTGCTCAGAAGTTAGTCCTGGCTCTGCACTCAGGAATCACTCCTGATGGATCCAGGGGACCATGTGGGATGCTGGAGATAGAACCTGCCTTGGTCATTTGAGTGCAAGGCAAGCTTCCTACCTGCTATGCTATTGCTGTGGCCCCGAAAGACTTATTTCTGACACTGTGCTCAGGGATCACTACCCTTGGAGCTCAGATGGCCATATTCACTGCTGGGGATCAAAATGGAATAAGTCATATGAGAGTTAAGTAATCATCCCCCTGAATTCTCTCTTCCACCCCCAACTTTTTATTCTTACCAATATTTTTGAAGATGTCAGTTTAAGATTCCATTCTCAAAGTTCCTATTGTCCTCTCTTCCTTCTAAGTGGTGACTTAGCCCTTTTATGAAGTTGGGCTGGACTATGATTTTAGCCAATGTTGATATTCATCAAGAATTAACACATGGGGACCGGAGAAATAGTACAATGGATAAAGCATTTCCCTTGCATGTGATTGACCTAGGTTCTATCCCTGGTATCCCATATGGCCCCTGAGTCTGGAATAATCCCTGAACATCATCAGGTGTGACTCCAAAACAAAAACAAACAAACAAACAAATATTAACACAGAGAGCTGGAGAGATGAGACAGGTTAAGACAATTACTTTGCACATGGCCAACCCCAGTTTGATCCTAGGATCTTACATATGCCCCCCATTAGCATCATCAGGAGTGATTACCTAGGAACACCAGGAGTGGCCTCACACCAAACCCCCAGACCCCAAATTAATAAAAAAAAAATTCACACGGACATGCATGACCATCATGGTGGCATGGAGAGAGAAGTTCTGTATGACAGAAGTGCTATGCTCAGGCTCTGTAATCGACTCTGCAGACTCAGCGCAGGGTGATCTGATCTGATGAGCACTCGTTGGCTCATACACACCCACTTCAGTTATAGGGCGCTGCTCCCCAGGGCCTGCTGTCGAGTCTGAACTCATCTTCCTAAATCTTCAAGTTCCAGAGGCCGGCAGGGAGGGTTGGCGCTGGAGGTGTTGGCTGGATTGGGGCTGGGACCCTGGCCAGATGGCAGCATGGCTCCTGCCCAAGGCTTTGCCCTGCCTTTGCTGACACGGATCCCAGAGCAGCTTTGCTGACGTGAACCAACTGGGCTGGCTCTGGCTGTTGATTAGGTGGCGTTTTAAACAGCTCCACTTCCAGTAAGACCTGGGAACACGACACCTTCGTTTACAGCTCTGAGCATGTCACTCCCGGGCCTGAGGGTTCAGAAAGGGAGAGTCCAGGAACAGGGAGATGAGCTGGCATTTGGATAATTTACCCCAAATGAAGACGGTAAAGCCCCAAGGTCGACTCAATGTCCCAAAGACTCACTGGTCTGGACACACTCTGGAGCCTAAAATTTGGGCTTAAACAGAGGGGTCTGGAGACTGGGAATTGGTCTCAAGTTGGCTGCCAAGGTGACATGGTCAAACGGCTAGTCCTTTTTGAGCCTCAATTTCCCTGCTTGTTCATAAGAGAGTAGGTCCAGTGACTCAGCAGTTCAGCATGGGACTCCTGGACTCCAGTCCTTAGTGTTTCTGTCCTTTGGGCCATGGGAAAGACCTTGCTTACCTGGTCCAGACACAACCCTCTCCTGTGTTATGTAGAGATACGTCAGTTCCCCACATATCTCTGGGCTGTCAGAAGGATTGTCGGAAGGATTGTATGATTGAGCTCATGATCTCTCTGTCTGTCTCTCTTTTGGTTTTTAGACCACACCCAGCAGTACTAAGTAGTTACTCCTGGCTCTGAACTCAGAAATCATGACTGACAGGCTTGGAAGACCATAGGGGATGCAGGGGATTGAACCCAGGTCGGCTTCATACAAGGCGAGCACCCTAACATTGTGCTATCCTTCTGGCCCTTCATAGTCTCTTAGCAGAGTGGCAGGTGCCTGAATCGGCATCTGCAGAGTTGTGCGCAGTGACCAATATCTAGGAACTTCAGGGTGATCTGTGAACTGATGGAAGACTCTGATCTTTCCTTTCCTCCTTCCCAGAGGTACTAAAACCTCCACTTCTGCTTCACAAAGGTTCCTAAGACATAGCTGGTCAGTCACCTTTGCCTGAAAACCATTTGCCTAAGGCAAAGGTCAACCCGTTCATCTGGGGTGAAAGATACTCATGACAATGACTACAGCGACAAGGACAATGATCATAGGGGCCCTGGGATGTAGCTCAGTAGTTGAGCACCTGCCTTGCATGTGACATCCTCAGTGTGATCTCTGGCCACACGCCAAATTTGACACACACACACACACACACACACACACACACACACACACACACACACACACCCGACCCAAGAATTCTCATGTGTCTACAGGAAACTGAGGCTCATTGGGACCATTTAAGGTTCCATGGTGACACAGGGCAAGGGAAGAAATAAGAATTGCATCCTTGGGCAAGAGTGATAGCTCAGCTGTAGGGTGTTTACCTTGAACACAGCTGACCCAGGACAACCCTGGTTTGATCCCCAGCATCCCATATGGTCCCCCGAGTCTGCCAGGAGTGGTTTCTGAGAGCAGAGCCAGGAGTAACACCTGAGCGCCACCAGGTGTGCCTTTCAAAAAAACCAAATCACATCCTTTGCCTCACCCCTTCTCAAGACAAGCCGGAGGGACCTGAGGCTTGCCCGATGACCTGTGCATATATGACTGATCTTGAACTCTCTGTATTTCCCCCATAGTGGGGTGTGTGTGCGTAGACATAGAAACTTGCTGTGGAATTTTCTAGGCTTGTTCCACCATGTGCAAACCCCTCAATAAAGTGTCTGTTTCAGGCATCATAATCCTCTCCCAAGCCACCCCTTCACTAAAACTGAGCCATTGCCCAATCAATGCAGGTCTCCAGGAGACAAGAGTCCAGTCTCTGGCACAACTCAGCCAGTGGAGAAGTGCCATTTGGCTAGGAAGATCCTGGGAGGAGGAGACATGCATTAAGACAACACGCACAGTGAGTCCTAACTGGAAATCACCGACCCCGTGAGTGGCAGGCCAGCAGTGCCAAGAGCCCTGCCAAAAGGGCGGCCACTCCCTGGCACACAGATGCCATAGGGTCTGGAAGAGAAGCTGCCAGGGCAAGTCCCATCAGGCTGCAGGGGACCTTGTTCCCGGACGCTGCTGGCACCCCGAGCGGCCGCACCTCCTAGCTCACACGTAGGCAGCTTATCTGGTCTCTTGTTTTGCTCTTTCATCCCCGGGCTCTGTTGAATAACTCGCCTCTATTTTTACTCTTGGATGGAGAAGGGAATGAGAGATGCGAACAGCAGAACTGGACGTGTGGAGGCCTGTTCCCAAGCATGAAATTCTTTGCAGCTTCAGAGAAGCTTAGGAGAGCGCTGGTGGAAAGCTGGAGGCAGCGGAGGGACAGACGGACATGTTCACCTTGGTGGTGAGCTGCAGGGGAAGCAGGTTGCAAGCATTTGCTCAAGATAAGAACTTGGGGAGGCTAAGAATTCCCGGGAGCTTGCCTTGTAGCTCCTACCTTGCTCCCCACATGGAAGAGCCAGTACTTATGTTTTCTTGAAGTGAGGTGGATGCCATTGTAGATAGTTGCTGTGGAGCTTTCTAGGTTGCCTTTAGGGCACCCATCTCTGTTCTCCATTCCCTCTTCAAAGTCATCACTCATCACCTCTATCCACCATCGTTCTCTCTAAGGAGACTCTGGAGACTGGCTGTTCTGGGGGTGCCACTGGGTCCTTACCACATCCAGCATGACGACTGTGGAGATGAAAATTGGGTGGTTCTGTATGCCATTGCACTGAATCTGGGAAGTTTCTGGAAGTCAGCAAGAGTGTTCTGGAGAAAAGCTCTCTCTATAAAAAAAAAAACCAAAAAACTCTTGGAGCTGGAGTCATAGCACAATGGGGAAGGCCTTTGCCTTGCACATAGCTGACTCAGGGTTGATTCCCAGTATTCCATATGGTCATCAAGGCTGCCAGGGGTGATTTCTGAGCGCAAAGCAAGGAGTAACCCCTAAGTACTGCTGGATGTGGCCTACAATCAAACCAAAACAAACGTAAAAAAAAAAAGTCTTAAGGCACTTATTTATTAAAATGTCCTCTGCTGAAATTTCTCAATAGTTGGGCCAGAGCATGGTGAAGCAAGTAGGACACTTGCCTTACCTGCAGTTGACCTGGATTTGATCCCCGGCACCCTAAGTGGTTCCCTTGAGCACTGCCAGGAGTAATCCTGAGCATAGAACCAGGAGTAAACCCTGAACACAACTGGGCTTGGTTTCAAACAAACAAATATACATGCGTACATACATAAACAAACATACAAAGAAAAGGAAAGGAAAGAAGAGAGAAGAAAAGAAAAAGAAAGAAAGGAAATCCATGAGTTCTCTCAGAATAAATGGAATATTATACAGCTAAAATCATGATTTGGAAGAAAGAATCCTGATGTTGTTCTGCTGATCCAGGCTCTTCATACACTTCTTGATCCTCCTGGGGGCTCCTTCACTAGCTACTATCATGGTCTTCGTCTGTGGGGTACAGAATGTCCAGAATCTTCTGCAGTACAGAGTTATTCTCCCTTATCCTCCTGAAAATCAACTCAGTGTCCCTTAGCTTCCAGTAGTTGAAATCTCTTTCTCCCAATCTTCTATGGTGAGTTTCATCACATTGACCTGCTGCATTAGTTCCGCTGCTCAGTCGACCCCTGTTGCCCATACTGGGCTTCTCCTGCACCACTCTGGTCCAGCCTGAGTTATAGCTATATTTTCTGTGTTGCTCTGGGCCTCCTTAGAGCTGCACTGCTAGACCTGAGATGAGAGTCTTCTTGGGGTTGCTCAGAGCAGGAGCAAAAGGAGGACGAGGTGCCACTGTAGTCTCCTGACCTCTCTGGCTTCGACAGGGTCATTGTCTCAGCCAGGGTCATTGTCTTTCCCATCGTCAGTTGCTTAAGAACTTTTGAATCGCTGGACAAATTCAAAATTGTCCTGAACTCCTGGGGCTGGAGTGATACCACAGCAGGTAGGGTGTTTGCCTTCCATGTGACTGTACCAAGTTCCCCAGCATCCCATATGGTTCCATGAGCCTGAAAGGAGAGATTTCTGAGGGCAGAGCCAGAAATAATCCCTAAGCGCTGAAAAATTATTGTTCTGGGGCCAGAGAGAGAGCACAGCAGGAAGGCATTTGCCTTGCACTCAGCCAGCACAGTACAGACCTGGGTTCAATTCCCCGCAACCCATAGGGTTCCCTGAACCTGGCAGGAGCAATTTCTGAGAGCAGAGCCAAGAGAAACCCCTAAGAGTCACCAGGTGTGGCCCCCAGCAAATGAACAATAACAACAACAACCAAAAACCTGAGTTGCTTAAATAAAAATAAATTTATTTAATAAAAAATTGTTTTGAGATCTTGGCTTCTAGCTCTCTACCGAATTCTTTCTTGATCTGGAGGCTAGCTCTAGTCGGCATGGGGTGTGGGGAGACTCCATGCCGAAGGCCTTCTCCCTAACTTGGGTTGCTGAGGGCCTTGATAGGCCCCCAGCTGTCCCCTCTTCTGCCCCCAACCTCCAGACCTTCCTTCCCTGGGTGCCAGCCCAGGTGGCCAGACAAGGTTAGTGTCGGGTGGTCCCTCCTTGATGATGGGTCCTAACTTGGGGTGTGCTGAGATTTGCTCAGTTGCACTAAGGTTGTCACTGGCAATTTCTTACCAGTCTACATGTTCAAAACCACGCGGGGGCACACAATATATATTGAGTATTCCCTATTCTTAAGTTATGTTTTGCGTATGCGGAATGTCCATTTTGTATTCTGCCCTTTCTCACACCCCTACAAAGCTCATTTTTACTCCTTAACTCTCTCACCCCACCACCATCAGTAACCAACTTACTCTTTTTAACTTCAGTACCGCAAAATCCTAATCACAGACCAAAGCCGTGCATTGGAACTAACAACCCCCAATTATTTCAAAAGACATAAAATGGACATGTATGTCTTTTGAATATTTTATGTGTTTTTTCTCTGAAAGCTATATGTCTTATTAAATATTCTTTTATACAGTGATGATTCTAACAAATTTTTGTCTTTTCTTCTCTTTGTGAGCTGTTCAATAAGGAATTTTGGTGAAAGAGTCCCCCCAGTTTAATGCTTATGATTGAATCATGTCATGGGGATTGTTGGACTCTTTCTTATGGCCCCCATATGCGCCGATAATATCATGTGGCATTATTCCTTGTTTGCATAGGCACATTAAAATGGGAAAATACTATACATACAAATAAGATCTCATATAACAGAGATTGGGACACACAACTCATGTAGTGCAACGGGACCTTACACCCTGAACATTGACATATTGGCCTGGCATATGCCTCAGAAGAATGGGCGTTCTCCACCCCTGAACCAGGGAAGACATCTGCGAAACATCCAAGTTTGTCTATAACACCACCTGGAAGCAATACTCTACCAGGGAAGACCCTACAGCTGCTCTGACTTAGACCTGCTAAAAAGAGACTTCCCTTAACACTGAGAAGACTTAACAACAACAACGACCTGCTTACATGATAGTGCTCTCTGCATTGCCCTTTAATTGTGAGGTGAAATGAGAGGACGCTCCACATTCTGACTTCAATATAGAATATGCAGATTCCAGTATCTTTAAGACAGAAACATGATACCAACAACAGAGACTGTGTGAAAAATAAAAGTATGTTGGCACTACAGACAATGTCTTGGATTGGACAAACTAGCTTGCCTGGAGCCTAGAGTTGGTCTTATGCCAGGAAACTTCAGGGGTAGGATCTCCTTGTATGTAGGCCAAGGTTTTTCCTTTCCATACCCCTCATATTTTGGTGGGCGGATGCAAACAATAATTGCCACTCTAACACCATTTTTACTGTGCTCCTTTGACTCTAATTCTTAAAAAAAAACACTCACTTAAACTTTTTTTTTGGGGGGGGTCACACCCGGCAGTGCTCAGGGGTTACTTCTGGCTCCATGCTCAGAAATTGCTCCTGGCAGGCACGGGGGACCATATGGGGCACCGGGATCCGAACTGATGACCTTTTGCATGAAAGGCAAACGCCTTACCTCCATGCTATCTCCCGGGCCCCATGGAACTATGCCTTTAATGTATAAGGAGTTACATAAGTTTTATGGCTTTAGATTGCTTTGTGTGCTGCTAAGAAATATTATAATGTATTACAATCTGGGGACTTGAGGGACAAAGTAATTGTACATGGGTTCTGTTTTAATTATCTTAATGTTCTTTGGCTGAAAGTTCAAAGTTAAGATATCAACAAGGGGACATCTTCCGAGAATTCTGTTTATGGGTGATTATCCTTCCACTGTAACTTTACCTTGTCCTCTTTCTTTACATCTTTGTTCTCATAATTAAAAATAAAAAATTAAAAAAATTGTTCTGAAACTTCCCTTTGACTAATTGTCCACAGGATTTATTTCAACAACACACATCCTTTGAAAATCTTCTTTTTTTTTTTTTTTTTTTTTTTTGGGTCACACCCGGCAGTGCTCAGGGGTTACTCCTGGCTCCATGCTCAGAAATTGCTCCTGGCAGGCACGGGGGACCATATGGGGCACCGGGATTCAAACCGATGACCTTTTGCATGAAAGACAAATGCTTTACCTCCATGCTATCTCCCGGGCCCCTGAAAATCTTCTTGTAATTTTTTAATAATATCTTTATTTAATATCATTATCTGCTTGTAGTATTATGAGTACAAAGGGATACTCATATTTTAGCTTGGCTCAAAATTTCATTTTCTTCAAGATCTAGGGACCAGGAAACATGTTCAGAAACTGACCATCCTCAGACCCTGAGCATAGCTTTTCAATATTTCAATCTCCATTGGATTAGACCACTGGCACCCATTGATCCAAGCCAGCATGCCACGGGGACACAGAGTATCACTGGTGACTGATGTTGAGTTTATGTTCACTGCCACCTTCGACTCTGCCCGACCAGTCCATTGCCTGTCATTCCCTCTGGATCCATCTTTGTCTGGTTCAAACTGTTCAATTCTGCCCAGGTACCACTCTTGTAGTGACTCACATGGACTGGCCCCCACTATGTGCTGACATTTGGAGAAAAACTCTTAGCATCCTCTACAAACTAAAGACAGAACAAGATGGCCCGAGGGTAGAGGAGACTATGTTTGAGGGAACACTGCAGACTAAAGATCAGACATTTGGAGGTGCCTAGGTCTATCACAGCACCCAAGTTCTGGAAAGAGTGTCCATTACAGGGACAGTCAGGTGCAGAATCCATGGGTCTCCCATCTGACTCACACCACAGGAGGGTTCTGCTTAGATCAGTCTTCACACACCTGGAGGAGTCCCTTTGAAAGCAATTTCTCAGCCCCAAGCCCCAGAGATGAGCTGAGAAATCTACACTTTCTTCATGGGTAACCAAGTCTACATTGGTCAAATCCTCCAACAGAACTGAGGGAAGTCCCGTCTTCTCATGGGTACCTGTATCCACATTGGTCACCCCCAACTGAGCTGAGGGAAGGCCTGTCTTCTTGATGGGTATACAATGGAGGAAAACTATCCACAATAATGGAGCGCCATAGTGCAGAGTCAAGAAGGTTTTCCTAATGGAGCTGGAAGTCACAGTGGTTTCTGGGGCTACCAGCAGTAGGGAGAGGGGTACAGATATCTTGTTTTAATCAAAACACACA
>PVKC010028456.1:0-15434 GCA_004027635.1 Crocidura indochinensis
TATTTATATATAGGATAGCAGGCTCTGCTTTAAGTCTTTTGTCTGATCCAGTGCACCGGTCTACCTCCCCAACACACACACACACACACACACACACACACACACACACACACACACACACACACACAGAAAGAAGCCCCACAGTTCACTTAGAAATTAGTCTATCCGCTGTCCTCTGCTTCTCTCCTGCCGAGCCGCTCTGAACAAGAAACCTCGGGACCAGCACCAGTAAGATGGCCTCACGAGGGGCCAATCGAGCCAGGCGATTGGGCACCCAGAGACTTTAAAACCAAGACCAGCCATGCACTCCACCTTTCCTCTGCTTCTCTTCTGCCAAGCCGCTCTGAAAAAGAAACTTCGGGACCAACATTGGTGAGATGGCCTCACCCGACCCACGTGGGGCAAATTGAGCCAGGCGATTGGGCACCCAGAGACTTTAAAACCAACACCAGCCATGCGCTCTGCCTTTCCTCTGCTTCTCTTCTGCCAAGTCGCTCTGAACAAGAAATCTCGGGACCAGCAACGGTAAGATGGCCTCACCCGACCCACGTGGGGCCAATCTAGCCAGGCGATTGGGTACCCAGAGACTTTAAAACCAACACCAGTCATGCGCTCTGCCTATATGTGATTGTCCTTTCACTGTAACTTTACCTTGTCCTCTTTCTTTGCATCTTTGTTCTCATAATTAAAAATAAAAAAAGAAATTAGTCTATCCAATTTGTATCTTGATCTTATGACTCAAGATGCTTTTCCCCTCAGCAAAGTTGTAATATTTTTTTTTCAGAAGCATTCATTGGCAAGCAAAAAGCCACTATGATTAGGTCAAGCTGATGTTTTCTTCACAAATTTGAAAAAAAAATAAGAAGGGGGCCATAGAGATAGCACAGCAGTAAGGCATTTGCCTTGCACGTGGCCAACCTGGGACAGACTCGGTTTGATTCTCGGCATCCCATATGATCCCCTGAGCCTGCTAGGAGTGATTTCTAAGAGCATAGCGAGGAGTAACCCCTGAGCACCATCAGGTGTGGCCCTAAAACAAATAAAAATAAATAATAAAAAATAATGAAACGATTCCCTTTCTGGGAGCTGGGAGTTTCAGCAGCATGGGGCTCGGCAGGCCCCTGCCATGCAGGAGGGGGCCTACTTAACCAGGCCTAGGGGGGGTGCAGGATGGGGGCGACCCCAGTACCCTGTTGCCGCCTTGCTCAAGATCTCCTCGGCTTCCCTAGACCACAGGCCTGGGCACGCCACCGAGGTGGGACCTTTGGTGGGGCTCGAAGGTACCCTGGGCTTTTCCCCCATTCTCTACCAGGCTCCTTTGGGCACCCCTATACAGCCTTGTTCTAGATTAGCTACTCAATTTTACTTAGGCAGTCTCTGGCAAGAACTTACGAGTTTACATGTTCAAAACCGCGCGGGGTCAATAGCCCCCGTGTGCACAGTATATATTAATAATTTATCTCATTTTTGAATGTATGTATTGTGTATGAAAAAGTCCATCTGGTATTCTGCACTTTCGCACACCCTTTTAATGCTTATTTTCGCTTTTTAAGTCTATATCCCGAACTTCAGTACTCCCCATTTACCCTTTTCAACTTCTGTACTGTACAATCCTCATTACACACCAATGTGGTGCACTGGATTCACCAATCCCCAACTATTTCAAAAGACATAAGATGAACACATATGGCTTTGAATATTTTACATCTTTTTTCGTTGACAGCTAACTCTTACTAAATATTCCCTTAAATAATGAATATTTTCCCCACTTTTTATCTATTCTTCTCTTTGTGAACTTTTCAACAAGAATTATTCGGTGAATGAATCCCTCAGTTCAATTCTTATGTTTAACCGTGTCATGGGGAGTTTTATACATGTTTTTGTATCCCCCATATGGGGTTATAAAGCCATGTGGCATTGTTCTTTGTTTGCATTGGCATATCAAAATGGAAAATACCTATACACAAATAAATTCTTATCTAATAGAGATTGGAACACCCAAATCTTGTAGTGCAATGGGACCTTACACCCTGAACATTGGCATAATGACCTGGCACAGGCCTTCGTAAAATGGGCATTCTCCATTCACCCCTGAACCTGGGAAGCTATCTAGGAAACATCCAAGGTTCCTTACAACAACAGCTGGAAGCGATTTTCTATCAGTGAAGACCCTACTGCTGCTTTGACATCGATCTACTCACAAGAGACTTCCCTTAACGCTTGGAAGACTTAACATCAACGTCCTGCATACTGGACAGCGCTTTCTGCAGTGCTCTTTAATTGTAAGGTGAAGTGAAAGGATGCTCTGCACCATCCTAACTGCAATATAGGATATGCAGATTCCAGGATCTTTAACACAGAAACATGATACCAGAAACAGAGACAGCGTGGAAAATAAAAGTGAGTTGGTACTACAGACAAAGATTTGAACTGAGTAACCTAGTTTGCCTGGAGCCTAGAGCTGGTCTTATGCCAGAAAAGTTCAGGGGTTTGGTCCCCTTGTATTTAGGCCGAGGATTTTCCTCTCCATGCCCCCCATATTTTGGTGGGCTGATGCAAACAAGTATTGCCACTCTAACACCATTTTTACTGTGTTCCTTTAAAAGAAACACCCACCTTTGAGGCTAACTTAAACTAATATGCACATACATGGAAATGTAAAGAAGTTCTATGCCTTCAATATTTAAGAAGATACATAAAGTTTTATGGCCTTAGTACACTTTATATGCTGCTAGGAAATATGTATCACAATCCGGGGACTTGAGGGGCAAAGTAATTATACATGGGTTCTGTTTTATTTTTCTTAATATTCTTTGGCTGAAAATTCAATGTTAAGACATCAGCAAAGGGACTTATGTGAATTCTGTTTATGGGTGATTGTCCTTCCACTGTAACTTTATCGTGTCCTCTTTCTTTGCATCTTTGTTCTCAAAATTAAAAATAAAAAGAATAAAAAGTTAAAACAATAATGAAACGATGATAAAATAAAGAAAAAATAAGTAGAAGCTAGGAATTTCCCCTCACAAGGGAAATAAAGGGCAACTGCATTTCCTGAGATGCTAGTGCCACATAAAGATGTCAAGTTAAAAAAAAAAAGATGTCAAGTTTGTTGGTAGAAACTGCTGAGTTTCATGATTTGAGATCTCTAGACTCAAGGTTTGTCAAGGTTTGAGATCTTTAGGTTCGTCAAACATGGATGGCAATAACTCACCAGCCTAAAAGCTGAAGCCCGAGAAGATGAACTCTACTTGTTTCACTACTCTCAGACTGCAAGTGGAGAGATGGAGAAATTGCCAGAGGAGGATATGTAAGAATCACTCGCCATGTAATGGAAGGCAGACTTTTGCTGATGGGTCTGAAAATGAGGCTTAAAGGTCTGCATTTCTGATAAGTGCTGGGCGATGGAGATACTAGGCCACAGGTCACAGGTCACACTGAGCAGAAAGAGCAGAGAGCACTGCTTTCTGCTTTTAGCTGCCAAACCTGTGTCAGGAAGTGAGACTGCAAGGAAGATATGCTCATGAAGTTGAAGATGACTCAATCTTGTGACATAGCCTCTGTCTTGTCTTTGCTTTTTCCCTTGAATGTCTTTTCTCATGAACCCAGGCCTGGGAACATCAGAAAGCATTGAGCAATTTTGTCAGCACAAACAGACGTTGGGTGTCATGTGGGATTTCTTTTCTGGTGAAATCTTGGAGCTGTCATTTATCTTTTCTGTTTTTCTCATAGAATTCATTAGTTTTCCATTGACAGCCTTCAGTTAACTGGATAACTGGAGATAGGAAGTTTCAGGTAGATATTTGAGGATGCAAATATGGTCTTAGCACAACAGTGTGAACAGACAAATTAAATATGGTAAGATAGAACAAGGATCCTGGAATACAGGGTGCTCTGGCATGGCATGTGTGAGCAAGGCTTCAAAGAAGTATCTAATTCAAGGTAATTCCCACCAGAATAATCAGTTCAGGCACATTTGTGTGTGGTCCTAAGCCATACACAATTTCTACTGCCAGTTTGCATTTTTTCCTGAGGACCTAGCTTACTAGACTCAAGTATTTTCTGTTGAATATTGTCTGGTCATAAAGTACAAGGTAAATCAAAGTTTACTTGTCTTTGTTTTGGAACTGGTGCTTAGTGGACCATTAAGTGGTGTCAGAGTTCAAACTATGCTAATATGATGTAAGAATGCACCTTAATCCAATACTGTCTTTCCAGCCTACTAAACCAAAGTTAAATGAAACTTCTCCATAGCCTATGTGTCTCCAAAAAAGTACATAATGAAAATTCCTTCTCTTGGTATGATACTTACACAACTCACAAAGAGATTTCAAATTTTTTTTCTTAGTTCAGTCTCCTCCATGATATAATGTAAGATGGTGAGGTTACTCACTAGGTCACAGATTAAGAACTTAGATTCACTTGAGCAATTTAACTTAACTGAATGTGGCAGGCTCCCCTGCCAGATATTCCTGCTTCCAAACCTAGTGCTTTTATACTAAATCATGCTGACTCTATAAGTATATCCATTCTTTGAAGGTCCCCACTCTATTTTGATCACTTACTGATAAATTCAATTGTGCACAAAAGGAGATACTTAGAATTCATGACAATCTCTACCTCCTTCATAAATCCCTGCTTTCTCTTTTTCTTCTACCCAATGATTATTCCCACCATCATTGACATAGCACAGTTTCATATAGCATCAAATAACAAAGGTGAATATATTTTTACAAGTCACTACTTCCAAAAGAAACGAATATATTAGACAACCCATTGGCACATAATAAATTGTTCCTAATGGTTTAAGTTTATAAACACACATATTCTCACATATTTTATGGATCAGAATCAGGAGTGGCTCAAGCAGGTTGATGCTGGTTCAGGAACTGTTGTGAGGTTTTAGTCAAGGAAAGAGTTATCTAAAGACTTGATAGGAACTGGAAGATATCATTTTAAGCTCATTCATATCACCATTGATTGGAGGTTTGAGTTCATTGCAAACAGATCTCTCCATGGAGTTGTTTGAATGTTTTCACAACATAATAGCATATTCACAACATGGCACCACATGGAAGGTTCCAAAAGAGAAAATCAGAAGTTGCAATCACTTTTTCTACCTAGCTTGGAAAGCACAGTGGACTGAGCCACCCATGTCCAGCAGTGCCACCCCAAGATCAGTTTCTCAAGAACAACATCTCTTCTTCATCCATAGTCACCTGGCCTTGGGATCTCTCATGCTCACTGAATGCAAACTCGTATTAAACTGACAACATTTCTGAGAAACCAGCACCCATTATGAAAGAGAAACAATCATGAAGCTGAACAGTCCAGTGTAGTCTCCCTGTCATCACTTAGCTGATTCCACACAGTGCATTTGCTTCACCTCTGTGCTGACGCTTCCATGGCAAACATCAGTGCTCAGGCCATATCTCCTGATTTCCTTCTTGCACTTTCCAAATTCAAGCTAACCTGCCCCACTCACTCCATCATCCTTTCTGCCCTGTTTAATTACTATGGAAAAATGGACATGTCAATTCACATGGTAGTGATAATAAAATTCTTGGGTTCTTGGGTTTCAGTAACATCAAGTTTAAATAAAGGGAAGATGACTCACCAGCAAATTTCACTTGAAAAGTCAATTTTTCAGTATAGTCTATTTATCTGCTAACATGCTTAGAACACAAAGCAATGGGCAAAAATTGAAACCAAAGATCAGAAAATTCTGGGTCTAGTTTGGGCCTTCTGCTCTGTTAAATGTGATGTCAATAAGTAATACTTTTCTCCGTAAAATGGCATTGCTGAGTAGCAAGAGAACATGGCCTACAGAGTCTAGATTTCTCACTGCTGGTCACTATGGAAAGTAAACAGATACTGGTCCCCCTTAATAAATATTATACACAAATTGTGAGATAAAGATCAATTTCATCAAACTCTCAGCAGCTTCTAGCATATCTATCCTGAACAAATATGAACTTGACCAAGTAATCTGTGGCTAATGAAGGCCACTGTGAAACAAAGGAGTAGTAATCAGATCAGAGAGAAATCTTGGGAAACATAGTCTTAGAGCCATAGAACTAAAGGATCAAGAAATCATTTTTAATATCTTCTTTCAGATTCTCAAGTTGTCTCACTCAAATACAAAGCTCTGTATTCCCCAAATCAAGCAGGGACAGGATTTGCTTGAGGAAACAATATTTCCACTGAAACTTGAGGGTTGAATGGGTACAGTCAGTTACACAAATGAGAGAACTCATTGTGTGGTCGAATTCTGTGGTTTCCCCAAAAAACCACATTTGGAAAGAGGTTGAGGTGGGAAAATCCATTTGGTAAGCACCAGAAGGGACAGGGAAAAGTCATGGAGGCACTCCATCAGGATTAGTGTGGCTGATCTATGATTTTCATTAGGATTGGCATGGCCAGCCATTCCAGTTTCTGTTGCTGAACTCAAGAACATTCCAGACATCCTGGGATAGTTTGCCACCCTAACAGGAAGTGAGGCAGAGCAAGGCTCAGTGATGGGGGAAGTCACAAGGTGCAATAGAAACATGTGACAGGCTTTTCTATCTTAAATGAAAATCAAGACAAAGTCACTGGAGGAATTGAAACAAATAATGCCAGACTTCAGTTTCCATTCATCAAGGTCATTTCAGCAGTCAGGTAGTGAATAAGCTAGTTGGGGACAAGGGTGTACTCTTGTCTTACATTAAATATTACATCAACAGCAGTCTAGCACCTGCCATAAAAGGGGTCCACTCCTTTGAGAAATACCTTAATTATGAGTGGCTCTCAGGGCCTATAAAACCCCCTCTGAGGATAGAGAGTTGGTGGAAGTTAAAATAAGCAATTAGAGCAGCAATCTGAGCCAACAGTTTCTACTCCTGGCTATGGCTTTTTCTCCTGGATTTGATTTGACAGACATTAAGCTGTATCCTTTTGGGCTATTTATCCCCTTTACATTATATACCTGTTCCTAGCTCTCAATATGACCTTAATCTGGTCCCAAACCCAGCTCTCTTCCTTTTTCTCCCTCTCCTAGAGGTTTAACATAAGGCTCTTGGCTCACTCTTCTATTTGAAATAGAAGAAATATAGTTTGAATATATATTTGAATAGTTTGAAATATTTTGTCAGAGTATTTGCCTGCAAGGCCCCCGTGGACCCCTGCAGCATAGGTCCATCTCCTGCAGCTTGACTCTCTGGCAGGCTCTCCATTGGTATCCTGGTCTCCTAAGTTGTTTCTGGACTGAATAAACCTCAGGGGCATTTACTCATGCTTGGTAGGATCTCTCTCCCTTATTGGTCTTAATATTACCTGACAGCCCTCATTAACGTTTTCAACTAAGGTGCTTTATAAAATGATCCTAGATCTCTTTTCACTTAACTTACCTCTGTACCACCGCAGACAGTTTCCCAATGAATTGGGCAAAAGGCTCTGGTACACTGTGAAAGACCTTTATAAAACTACCTTTAAACTCTGAGCCCGCATCTATTTTTTCCATGCACAATATAATTTAGGATTGTTGGGAGTATGGTAGCCTGTTTTTTTTAAATTTTTTTGCATTCTCTTCCTAATGATATATTTGTTATGCCTGATTTTTCCAAGTTGTATAATTTAGCTTTCACTTCATTACTTAGCCACATTCACCATTGGAGATATTGGGATGGGCTCAGGCAAACTTTGGCTACTGTCTGAAAGTCCTTTGGAATCTAAAGTGCATTTTTGCACCAGCCTGATAGGTATTCAGTGCAGTATAGAGATGGAGGCTTTTAAAAAGCTATTCAAGGAGTTTATTTTTAGTCCTTGATATGTAGACAGCTCATGGGTCTACCTCTGGTAGCCTCTAGTTTTCATATTAATGGAGTTGAGTTTCTTAGTTCTCATTCAGAAGTGTCATCTTCTGTGGCACTATAGATTTTCTCAAGTCTTATTTGACTACCATCACCCACATTAATTATTGTGTCTGGCCTAGTTTTGTTCATGGAGTGAGCCCTGGCCTCCACTAGGAACTAGGAACATTCCTCGCCCTTATTCTGATGTTTCTACAGGCACTGAATAAGGTTTCTTTGTCCTGGGTTGGGAATAGGTTGTGTAAGAGGAAGAAGAGTGTAAGTGAAAGAGGAGACACACTAAGTGGAAGAGGAGAAACACAAAAGCTGATATTCTCATCTATACTTCAAAGAGATTTGTAGCAACAAATACAACTGTTCATAATGAGCAGGTTTTCAATCAACTGCTCTTTGTAGTCACCTACAATAATGCTCTAATGCCTTTATTCAGAGGAACAGGTGCAGAATGCTTTTGGAAGCTTTGGACTCCCACTATACTACTTACTATAGGAATTTTTTATTGTCTTAATTTTAATATGCCTATGTTAACTCTTTAATATATTTGTTCACAGTGGTTCTTGGAGATATAGATTGGTCACCCTAATTTTGCCACTGCAGTGCTATATTATACTCAAAACACAGTGCTCATTATATCTTTTTTTTTTTATTTGGGGCCACACTCAGTGATGCTCAGGGGTTACTCCTAGATATGCACTCAGAAATCACTCCTGGCTTGGGGGGCCAAATGGGATGCCAGGGGATTTAACCACGGCCCATCCTAGGTTAGATGCATGCAAGGCAAATGCCTTATCACTGCACCATGCTCTGGCCCCTCATTATTCTAATTATATATTATATATTCTCATTATATTCTAATGTGTTCATTTATCATTTGATTATGCCTGCTAATATGATCTAATGTTCAGGTCCACAGACAACGCTGGAATAGGCAACTGCATGCCACAGACTCTTGCTACAGTGCTCATTTGTTGAGTATGTTATTGCAATTTATTTTCTTTCAAGCTAGTTTACTATTATATCATAATGCCCATGATTAGTTTGCTTTGAGGAAAGGAGCCTGGATGCTCAAGACCCACTGGACAATACTTCATGGTATAAACTCCTTTTACAGTCCTCATTATCATATTGCTTAGTATTCTCGACTTGAAAACTATGATTGTTTTAAAAATGCTCTATGCACAATCTAATCTAGGAAGCCTTCAGTAAAATTTACCCTTATCAATGATAATTTGCCTAGGAAATGGAAAAATCTTTTTATCTGACTTGCAACCTATGGCTTGATCTTCATTGTCTATGTGTGTGTGCAAGTGTATGTGTTGGCCACTTCTATGTCTATCTAATGTCCATCTGTAGTGTACATAATATCTATGTTATATATAGTTCTTCCCTGTTATATATAATCCTTCCATTTCCCCCTCCCCTGCTTACCACTTTACAAATCCTTTTCTATCCTTTCGCTCTCTCACCTATGTCAAGTCTTTTTAATAGAGGAGCCTAGGGGCCTATGCCAAGACTAGGAGAGTAAAAAAAGAGGGAGAAAGAGCTGGGTTTGGGACCATATTGAGGTCAGATTGAGGGCCAGGTAAAAGGAACAGGTATATAATGTAAAGGAGATGAACAGTCCAAAAGGATACAGCTGAAGGTCTGTCAAAATCAGGGAGAAAATCTGTGGCCAGGAGTAGAAACCAATTGGGTCAGAATGTTGCTTCAACTGCTTCTTCCAACTAACACCAACTCATCACTCACAATGGGGGTTCTATAGACCCAGATAGTCAATCATAATTAAGGTCTTTCTTAAAGGGGCAGAGCCCTTTTATGGCTAGAGCTGGACTGCTGTTGGGGTAATATTTAACATAGAACAAGATCTCACAATTTGAGAACAGCAGGCACTTCTGGTGACATGGTATAGCTTAGACCTGTCCTAGCAAAACTCCCCAGAGGCCTGGTGAATAGAACCATGCATGCCAGTGCTGAGCCAGTGAAAGTTTAGGAAGCTCATCTCTTTCCTCATACAGCAGTATAGGAAGGTAGCCTCAATCTTAGCTACCTTCTGCAACTCTTCATTTCTCTCTCTACTTATCCCAGGAATTACAAAGTGAAGAAGACACGGACAGTTGTATGCTCAAGGTAAGATCAAGACATCTGAGAGACACAAAGGAAGAAATAAATTTGGTATTTTATGAAGCTGTAAGTTTTTCCTATAAAACTCAGTTTGGAATATCAGCAAAATTCAGTTATAAAGGGGGTGGTAATTAGCACAAAATATTTAACTAGGAGAGATGGCTTTATAAAAATTTACCAGTGCAAAGAGCATATTATATTGTGCCACTCAATAAAATGAAAATGGTTATTTTAAACAATGAGGAAGGGAAAATTACTGCCATTAAAATGAGAAAGTGCTCTGCATGTCTGACTCTAGGACCTGAATTAATAGGATCCTATTGAAATGCCTCTAGGAAACTTAGAGGTTTTCTAATAAATTTTAAAATGGATAAGGTCCTTAGATATAGACAAACAGGATTGAATTCTTCAGTGTTTCTACTATGTATTCAGCTAGAAAATGAGGGCTATATTTATTTCTGCAGTGCCTTTATCCAACTTTTAGAAGGACATATACTAAAATAATTTGTTTGCTTTCATTTTCTTGGTGAGGCAAAGGAGGCACACCTGTAGTGCTTGGGTGCTACTAGAGGCCCTAAGCTAGGGTCACTCCTGGCAGTGTTCTGCATCCATACAATGCCAAGGAATGAACCTGGGCTTCTCAAATGTATGGCAAACACTCTAGACCATTCATCTATCTCCCTGACTCCTAAAAATAACTTTATATCTTCCCAAGAGAAAATGAAACAAGGTGTATTTATTTAAGAAAATAACTAAAGAGAGGCCAGAGTGATAGCACAGTAACAGGGCACTTGATTTGTACAGGCCAACCTGGGTTCAATCCTCGGCATCCTACATGCTCTTCCAAACATAGCTAGGAGTGATCCCTGAGCATGAAGCCAGAAATAGGAACTGACACCATTGGGTGTGGTCCAAAAATAAACAATAAAAGAAATCAGAACAGAAAAAGCAACATGTACAACCAGTAGTGTTGGCCCAGAACAATCCATTGCAAGATGCACTCTGTAACTCAGGCTCAAAAAACCTTCTTCACTATTTCTAAAACTCCCAGTTTCTGGAGGCTTCACTGTGTGGTTGCATTGGCAGATGTTCCAGCTCCCCAAAGACCATGTTTTCTGAAAAGTGGAAGAGTAACACAGAATAATTTATCAGACACTTTGCATCTTCTTTGGAATTCCTCGGAGAAAAAACGACTGTGCATGACAAGCACTGGAGTCAGGCATTTGGAAGACCAATTTAGAAACTCCACAGCTCTTTGGAGGAGGGATGTAAGTAAATGAATATAACTCTCCATACAATTATCCCTTCAGGAGGCTCCTCAAGTAAGCACCACTTAGCACCTGCACTGATGTGGATGAAAGCACAGAAGTACATAGGTTCAATATGACTGCTGGGGTTTCTGAATTCTTCCAATATATACTGGCAACTTTCTTCTTGCTTCTTACTGACTTCAAAACCCTGAAACTCAGAGTCTTGTTTATGCCTGGAAGCACCCTATTGGGGAAAGAGATCCTGCTACCTCACTACCTGTTTATCCAGCTTATTTGTTTAATGGAGCAGATCAATGAGAAGTGATACATGACAATCTTCATATATTGAATCCTGTGTTTATACAAAATAGCTCTCAGTCAATAGATCCTGGGAATCCCTGAAAGCCTTTTGGGAAAGGCTAGAATCTGAACTATTTCCAGAATAATCGTGAGATTATTCACCTATGATATGATATATGATTCACCTTTTCAATTTCATTCTGACGTAGTGACTTCTCCAGGCACTACATGTAATATGGGGACAGTCTAAATACAAAACACTGAAGACAGTCTTCAAAGAAGCCAGTGACTTTTAAAAATTAATAAAAATGCCTAGCAACGCCATTCTTGTCATGTTTTTTTGTTTGTTTAGGAAACTATAGTTAATTATCATAATGCTTGAAAATATTATGCAAACAGTATGAATACCCTTTGAAGACACTGCTAAGTAGAAAACAAGTCAGTTGCAAAAACCATCAGTACTTCTTGATTCCACTGAGATGGAGTATCCAGATCATTCAAATGCATAGAATCCAAGAGCAAAATCAGTTACTCAGGACTGGGAGGAGGGGTGAGTGGGGAGTTAGGAATCAGGGGGGAAGGGGGTAGTTTTAGTTAAGCAAGAGGACTAGGTGCTAGAGATCTGCTGTATAATGCAAGCAAAATCATTCATACATATGAACTGACCACAGAATTTTCCCTGTCTGGGAAATCAATATACAAAGGAAAACTGTCAACTGAAATTTTTTATATTCTAGCTGAGGGAGAAAAATAATAAGATTCAGAGCAACTTTTCTAAATTCAGAAGGTCACTTATACATACAGCCTTCAAAGGAGAATGCAAAATAAATCCCAATGTATCAGACAAGTTCTCTGATTTCATTACAAACCCAAAGCAGAAATTTCCATTGAGATTACTGCATGAATTACCTGAATATTTCCAATGCAAATACTTACGGTTCTTTGCCTATCGAACTCTGTATTTTAAACTATTGAATTTGTCCTAAATCCCAAATGAGACTACAGTGGGAAATCCAATATATATTTTTGTTCTTATTATACTACTTAATACTAAACATATTTAAATTTATAATTCAGAAAGGAGCTAGAGAAAAGAGCTAGCCCATTGTGTGGGTTTGGCATTACTAGTCAAAGAAGCAACTTTGAAGACAGAATTTGGTCTTGGGTTCAACTTTTGCACATAAAAGTAATGTCCCTCACTCAACTATGGATATGTACATTGGTGGGGACAGGCTTTAGTGCTATTGCTGACTGCAGTTATGCCAAGGGTCACTCTTTCCCTCATGCACCACAATTTGTTCCAGACACACTTCTGTGTTTTGACAAGTGGAATTAACACAAGTTCTTTCCTATTTCTCAGAAATGCAAGTATAGCAAATGAAAGCATCACATTCTAAAATTGTACTTACTTTGTAAGTGAAGGTACTTACAATTTCTTCAAAACTCTTGGGGGAATTAATCACAGAACTATTATTCATCACTATTCAAAGGTTTTATGTGTAACCTAAGGAAATATTCTAGCTTGCTCTTTGAGCAAGAGTTTTTTTCTCTTTGAGTAAGAGTGTATGTGCAATTCCTTTGTTCTATGAACTATGCTGGATTTTTTATTTTTTCCATTTTACTTGTTATTGCTGTGCCAGAGATCAAAACTAGGACCTCACAGATTCAAATCAAGTGCTCTACCACCAAGTCATAACTCCAACCCTGTGTGAAGCTCTTTCTTCACTTTACCCCTGCCCATTGGGTGGTATCATTTCCCATGTGACACACAAGAAAACAAAGACTTGTAAATACTTATTTGGGGTGGGGGGGTTGAGGAGGGGCCAACTTCATCCAGTTGCTAAGAAGCTGAAGGAGGAAATAAACAGCTTGGTTCTAAACTCTGAGAGACCAGTGACTTTGAGTCTAGTGTATTTTTGTGAGATATTTATAATTAGTTTGGAAGCATAGTTTTAGTTTTAGTTTTTTTTTTCTTTATTTGGTTTCTGGGCCACATCTGTGGTGCACAGGGATTACTCCTGGTTCTGAGCTCAGGGATCACTCCTAGCAGGCTTGGGGACCATATGTGGTAGCCAGGTCAGCCACATTCAAGACTGGTGCCCTACTCTGTACTATACCTCCAGCCAGTTGTAGTCATTTTCATTTGGAACATTCGATAATTAATTAAGGGGAAGTAATTAAGGGGTAATTAAGGGGAAGTACTGAATACTTTTTACTGCTTTTGAATAAAAATTAGACTGTCTATTCAAGTCCTTTTCAGTAGATAAAATGACGTGAATTAATAAGCATGATGGTCTCTATGGAGAATCTTCTTCCTGGAGCTAGGTCAATGAATAAGAATGCAGTGAGCCAACAGCCTGGCTCTGACTGTGACTCTGTGACCATTTGAGAGCTGGTAGAGCCAAAGGGCACATTATCTCTGGCCAGTGCAGGGACTCCCTCTGGGAAGTCTTGGACCCAGAATCACCCATTGGTCTCACTATGCAGAACAAAGGTAAAATCTCTCTCTGTGCCCACACACTTCTCTTGGGTGCTGAAATGCAGTACAGTCTCCAGGCTCTGACTGAGCTCAATCTCCCACTCACTGTCCTCTCAACAGACAAAGGCTTTGATCCTCTCTTGCCCATGTAAGTAAAATTTCATGGTGTTTTATGCTTCTTGGGGGAGCCTAGCAGATGCAATTCTAAGAAAACAGGCACTGCCAACCTTTATTAAAATATGAAGAACAGGGCCCGGGAGATAGCATGGAGGTAAGGCGTTTGCCTTTCATGCAAAAGGTCATCGGTTCGAATCCCGGTGCCCCATATGGTCCCCCGTGCCTGCCAGGAGCAATTTCTGAGCATGGAGCCAGGAGTAACCCCTGAGCACTGCCAGGTGTGACCCAAAAAAAAATATGAAGAACAAGGGATGCTGGGGATGTGACTCAATGGGGGTGGGAGAGTGAGCTGAGAGCACATCCGTGCAGGTCTGAGACCAACAGCACTTCTGGAAACGCCCAAATCAAGAATAACCCAATTACAGCTAAAGCCATAATACAGAGATCTATGTTTGATCTCCTATACCCTATATTTGAATGCAGAGCCAGAAGTAAGGTCTGTGTACCACAGGATGTGGCCTCCAAAACAATAACCCATTAGTCAACCATAGTCAACCAAACTATTTGCCTTCTGTTAAATGCTGCTGTGAATTTGATAGGGGCACAGGACTGATGCAAATGATAGAAAAGCTTATGCATTTGTCATATTATGCATCATGGACCTATTATTTATCTAATAAACACATGGAGGGAAGATGACCTTGTGGTGATGTGGCCACTCCTATCAAACTGGTCTCCCCCTTCATTGCAAAAGAGATCATGGTGGATTGCATTGTTGGTTTCTCCATACACACTCAAAATTTGGTGTATCTTAGTGCATGGTTGGGGCCACTCCCATCTCCATGTCTCCAAAGACCACCTGATTTTCTCATCTTCCCAGAACCATCTGGCAAAATGGATTACCACTTCCCTTAGTAAGAGAAATGAGCTATGGATGGAGATGAATGCATGATTCTAATGCTTCCTCAGTTAAATTCATCTCTGCAGGAAGTGAATGCAGCTTATGACAAAATCACAAACCTCAGAATTTCCCCCCTAGCTTTTGTGATTAACTTAACAAATATTTACTAGCCACCAGCTCAAAGCAAGTTTCTGTGTCAACAGGCAGATATCAAATGAAAATAAGCAGACAGGAGTCAGGCACTCCTGGGCCTTAGAGGTCAGCTTGGTGCTTTTCAAACTGGATGCACACATGAAACACTGAGATTTTGTTTAAAAAAATGCATTATGGGGGCCCGGGAGATAGCATGGAGGTAAGGCGTTTGCCTTTCATGCAAAAAGGTCATTGGTTCGAATCCCGGTGCCCCATATGAGATCGGA